>JAFVLL020018351.1:0-18240 GCA_021397915.2 Tor tambroides | reverse complement strand
CCTATGCACAGCACTCGAAAGCAAAAGTCTTCAGATTTACAATGTTCTAGAGTAAGATTGAGAATGTTTTTATAGATTTTTAAACATTTTCTTAGGCACATGAAATCACAGAAGAAAGCAGATTTACATTAACTCTTTTCTCATGTCTGCTGAAAACGGCATTATGTAGCCTACACAGTGACGATTCGAATAACGGCATTAAAATCTGAGAAATTTGAAAAGACCGGTAGTAGTTTGCATTCCTGAAAATTAATGTCTGTCGTTTAACTAAACGGTTGGCAAATATTGCTGAATTGTCTCGTCATGTTTTTATCTTAGCTCGCATTCAAGTCGCGCGCAGCTCAGCGTCTCTGAATGGTAAATCACGCCTTCTACACTTTGATTGGCTATTTCAAACATTGTGACATTGAGGAGCGCTTTTGAGCCGCTGCACTGAGCCGGAGCACGCTAAATTAATCAGAATTTTTGAATCAAGTGGGCCACGCGGGCCATTCGTCTGGGTCAATGGAAGGATATACGTACATTTACTACAATCCATTTTTTTATATATATTACGCAAAGGGCCGGCCCACATTGTACAGCGGCCCACCGGGAAAACTCCCGGTGCTCCAGATGGCCAGTCCGCCACTGTCTAATGCTAATGGATTTATGACATAAAGTCTGATTCCAGTCGAGTTTTATGCCTGTTTTCCTGTATGTTCTTCAGGTAGAAGCACGTCCACGATGAAGCTGACCTTCTTTGAATGTAGCATACTGTATGTGTTGTCAAACCGGACCACATCTACAGAGAAAAAGAGATTGTTATCAGCATAAATAATCATAAATAATTGGAATAGCACCAAAAACTATGGAAGCTTGTTTCTGCCACAGGATAAATAAATAGAAAGGCAATTGCGACTTTTTATCTCACAGTTCAGACTTTTCTTCTCTTTTGATGATTTTTTTTTTTTTCACAATTCTCAGAATTTTGAGAAAACACAATTACATTTTGATTTTATTCCATGGTGGAAACGAGCTTCCATAAAAAACTCAAATGTCAAATTCAAAACAAACGTACAGATGCCTGGTTCCTCACAGGTGTAGGATCCATCTTCTGGAACTAGATGGGAATTGTAACGTTCGGTGGGCAGTATTGCCTGCATGGCTTCCACTTTCTTTGTCTCATTCCCTTTCGTCTTCAGGAAAAGTCCAAAACCGATATCAGACCCCTCACTTGCAAACTGCCATCTAGATTGAGAAGAAATGGTGTATTACTAGATTAACCACAAACAAAAAAAGAGGCTATGCTCTAAATGCAATAGTAGCATACACATGGAGTATATTGCATGCTATTTTGCTTAACAATTATGCATAACTATTAGCACTTACAAATGGTACTTACCGTAGTACGCAGTTTGTAAAGAGCACCTCATAATCTAGCTGGTACGAGGAGCCACGACCGATTGTGACACACTGGTCATACTTCACTTTGATAGAGTCACGCACGTAGTATGACTTTGGCACTACGCCACCATAACGTAACTGAGAGGAAGACGTCAGATGAGTAAAGACAGCTAAATATTGGTATTCTGACTAGACTACCATTCAAAAGTTTAGGGTCCGTAAGATTTTTTAATGTGTTTGAAAGAAGTCTCTTTTGCTCACCAAGTCTGCATTTATTTGATCAGAAATACAGAAAAAAAAAAATCATATTGCTTTTCATATTGAAAATTTTCTATTGTAATATATTTGAAAATGTAATTTATTCCTGTGATACAAAGCTGAATTTTCAGCATCATTACTCTATTCTTCAGTGTCACATGATCCTTCAGAAATCATTCTAATATGCTGATTTGCTGCTCAAGAAAAAAATAGCAGTTGTGCTGCATAATATTTTTGTGGAAACCATGATACACTTAAACTTTGATTTTACTGACCCCAAACCTGAACCGTAGGGTACGTTAATCTCCTGTTAACTAGTAAACTCACCATGGTCTTACAGAGAGGGTTTCCATCAGGATCAGTCATGGATCCCCCGTAAACCGCAGGTAACTGATCTGCATCTACATAGTTCCTCAACACCTCTTTCCAGTTGGCTGGAAAGTGGAGGTCACAAGAAAAACTGTCATTCATGCAGGATGAGTTACACACCAAAGTCAACAGTATCATGATGTTTGCTTTAACAAACGGCACTAATGAGACAACATACAACCCAACACAGCAATCTTCTGCCTTGTTTCCTCACGCAAGAAGTGTTTGACCAAGTTATATGCAATAGGGAAGAGTTTAGGTGCTGTAGAAAGAAGAATTTTATCATCAAAAGAATTCAGAAATGTTTATTATCAAACAATATCACACTGATGTAATTTCACTGGTGCAACAATTACTCACCTTTGATTAAAAGCAACTTTTTCAGGCTCTCTGGATAGTTCTCTTCAAACATGGTCAGAACCTGCAGGGGAAAATATCACAATATAACCATTTTAAATGTCATATTTAATTTGACATGTGAAGGAAGACTGTAAGACATGTGTTACAAATGTTTAAAGGAATAGTTCACCCCAAAATGAAAATTTGCTGACAATTTATTCACTCTTGAATCATCCAAGATGAGTTTGTTTCGTCCTCGGAACAGATTTGGAGAAATTCAGCATTTCATCACTTGCTCAGCAATGGATCCTCTGCAGTGAATGGGTGCCGTCAGAATGAGAGTCCACACAGCTGATAAAAACATCACAATAATCCACACCACTCCAGTCCATTAATTAACATCTTGTGAAAAGTTGTGTGTTTGTACGAAACAAATCCATCATTAAGGCATTTTTAACTTTTAACCATCACTTCTGGCCAAAATATGAGTCCATAATCCATAATAACCCTTCCTCAAGTCCATCTCCTGTTGTCCTCTCACATGTTTGTTTAGACTGTTTTCATTTGTAAACGGTGCTTGATCTGTGCATATTTCTCTTCTGATTCAGACTAGACAACTTTTTCACTGGAGAGAAGAATATTATATATTATGGACTTGTATTTTAGTCGATTAAACAACTGTTTAAAATAAACACGTTAATGAAGGATTTGAGTTTTTACAAACACGCACGCAGCTTGTCACTTTTTCAAGATGTTAACTGATGGACTGGAGTGGTGGGGATTACTTGTGGATTATTGTGATGTTTTTTATCATTCTGACTGCACTCATTCACTGCCGAGGATCCACTGGTGAGCCAGTGATGTAGTGCTACATTTATCCAAATCTGTTCCAATCAATAAACAAATACATGTCCATCCTGGATGGCCTGAGGGTGAGTAAAATTTCAGCAAATTTTCATTTTTGGGTGAACTATTTCTTTAAAATAATAATTTCTGAGGAATTTCTTATTAATTTACATACTTACTGATGGCAAATAGTAACAAGGCTTCAATTTCATGCACCAAAGTTCCATGCGTCTCTGAGCATGTGTTTTAGGTCACAGTAATTTACAAACAATTATATATAGCAATGTTAAAAGTCTGTATCTTATTATAATTATTGGACTTCAAAATCACCAGGCTCTATAGAGAGCATCATGTTCTTACCTCTCCGTACATCTCAATGGCAGGCTTCCAAAGATGTTTCATGCCAAGCCCCTCACAGTCATAAATGATGGTGATTGATTCAATGTATTTGCCAAGCTGATGAATAAGACCACCCAAAAACAATTTAAAAAACACAGACATAATCCTGATAATCCTGATCACTGCAGATTTGAATGTTCAAATAATAAAATATCACATTACACTTATTACATTTTTAAAAGATAAAAGTTCCAAAAGGGTCTTTTCGCATAGATGAAATATTTTTTGGCTCCCCAAAGAACCTTTCAGTGAACAGTTCTTAAAAGAACCATTTTTTCGATAGTGTTGAGAACATTTTAGTAAACTAAAGAACCTTTTTTCCACTACGAAGAACTTTTTATGGAATGGGAAGTTTCCATGGATGTTACAGGTTCTTCATGGATCCACAGATCCCAATAAAAAAACCTTTATTTTTAAGAATGTGGAAAATAAAGACAGTTTTTGGTGTGTATTCTTAGACATTTGTTCTTTATTTGACAGACTGTACCTTTTTAGACTGCTTCTCACACTCTTGTCGTAGAAGTTCAGCGTCTCTGACTTTGGTCCTCAGGCAGTCTTGTTTGCTAGCCGACAGTAAAAGGCCCTTTGGATCAAGAGGGCCAATGATGTCGTACCAGATAGGACTTCCTTCAAGATCATAGCCACACAATCCCCCTGCCACATAGCGCTCAATGACCTGGACGGAGAAAAACAACATATGTTTGTTAGCAAGGCAATTTTTTATTTTGAGATCAGTTAAAAATGAGTTGAACTGACTCCTGATATACCTCAGGTGGCTTCCAGTCGTCAATGATGGTGTCTACTTTCATATGCTTGCGAAACTCCACATGCTGGAGTACAAAGATATTGATATATGTAAGGCAAATGAGAAAGAAACTTGACAGAATTCTGGTTTAATTTGGTTTCTTACATGCATTATTCAAAGTGGCCTCCAATCTTATATTGTGAGATATTTCTAAATGAAATAATCATGGTTACTAAACAAATACAATAGGATTAGGATAGGATTTTGAATTAGGATGCTTCTGTAATACAGACTTCTTAAAGTGCCTGTAAATTCATTTAAGCTGTGATATTACCTTTCTAATCATTGCCTCAGATTTTGGGACATTGAAGCTTCTAGCTGCAAACAAGATATAAAAACAAACTGAATATGTCTTTTATATAATCTACACTAAAAAACTTGGTGTAGAAATGACTTTGAAATGATTTTCACCCAGAAATTGCTAGAAATGTCAGAAATAATTACAAAGGAATGGCAAGTAACACTGAAATAAACATGACATTCTGAAGTATAAAGACTGAACTAGTATTTCTTTGTAAAACATATTCCAGTATGTTTCAAGAAATCATTTTTAGGTCTTGATTTCACAATGCAAAATAGAGAAAATGTAAAGCACATGCCAGATTACTATGCTGCTCTTCCCCAGATGAATCACAATGAAAGGCTAAATGCAGTTGAGGACTTTAGGATATTATACAATAATGTAGTGCAAAGGGTGAGAGCAAATAATTCTGCGATGGTCAAAAATCACAGGTGAAGAGAGATAAATATTAACACATACATTCAGAAGAATGTCACCTTGAACTTCCCTCTCAAAAGTAAAGTCAACAGATGGTTTTGGGATGTTCTGCCTCAACATACAATATTGATTTCTAGATAAAACTGGTTAAGATGAAGCAATCGGACATGCAAAAACTAAATGCATCTCAGAAATAACTCGTTTTTTTTTCATGGAAGAGTACTTGCATATATTGTCCTTCATATAAGTGTTTACTGACAATTATAGATCTAGCAGTCTGTTAATGAACACACAGGTTCATGGGGTCATAAGGCCACCCATAGAGCATGAACATGCAGTCAGAGATAATTCAATACTAAGAACTTTAGCAGGCCTCCACTGCATTCATACATAACCTAACCTGAAATCAAACTCCCAGAAAAGGACATTTTACGAGAATCATGTTGTTTGCTGGCTACTCCAGTATTTGGATTATTAAATTTTAAAATCCATCCTCACCTCTGAGCCACCGGAGCAGGTAATGGTCAGTTTGATTGGGCAGTTGATCCAACACATCTGCTATTTTCTCCCGAAACTGATTAATAACAGTTGGAATAACAATGAAATAAAACACCATTTCTTATGGAAAAACAAAACTGCAGTTTTGAATGCAATTTCTAATACACTACCATTCAAAAATCGGGGCCAGTGAGATTTTTTATGTTTTTGATCGATTTTACCAACGCTTAATTTATTATTCAATTATATTAGACAGCTCAAAACAACAGCATTTATTTGAAACAGAAATCTTCTGTAACTTTATAAATGTCTTTACTGTCGCTTTTGATCAATTCAATGCGTTCTTGCTGAATAAAACTATTTATTTCTTTAAATAAGTAAAAAATAAATTCCTGACCCCAAACTTTTGAACGGTAATGTGTAATCATATTTTATATTAAAACTGACATGTAAACAGTGTGTAAATTATGAGTGACACTCAAAATATTTCAAACTATTCTGAAATTCGGGACTAAAACATGTTTAAAAACGAGATTTTTTTTGTATGTACTTGCCTGTGCTAAAGCCTCAGTTTGTTTGGGACTGAGGTCTCCTACTCGTCCGCTCATACTGGCAGCATCAAACACACTCCTGCACTGAGTTCTCGCTCTCATGCACCTGATATTTATACCCGGTCACCAAACGATGCATGACAGCAAAGCATTGATATTGTTCTGCAATCATGCAGTACAATTCAAAGCTGTAAGTTTTCCGCTTGCATAGTTGGTTACATCTGTGACAATTACTTTTTTTTTTTTTTACAAGATATTTTGTAAAAACACCAGCAAAATATTTCGAGTTATCGTAATTTAAATTCCCGTTATATTAAGACTTTAATTAAATATTTAATATGTGGACCAATAATAATGCTCCAACAAGTGACATTTATATTATAATTAGTTTCAGAAATAAGCCAATAAGCGAGAAAGTGGGCGGGGTCAGATTTCACAAACATAAAACCCTTCGAATCAATTTCGAAAAACAATATCGGCAGATGTTAGGGTTTCTACGCAGCTAAATTAGGAGAAAATATAAAGTAAAATTAAATTAATTTCCAGCGTAAATACGAAGTCTTTCATATCTACATCGCATTTACATTAAACATCTTTAAAATATTCCTATAAAATGGTAAGTAAATTGTCAGTATCTGAAAAAGTTAAACTAGCAGAGCGGTTAGCCGACCAACGGTCGGTTTTTTTTTTTCAGATGTATAATCTTAATATTATCAATATTATGATAATTAACGAACAAATTAAACGAGCAGGCAACAATAAGACACGTTTTGACGTTGTAAATTGTCATTCATTTGATATAACGTTTTTCTTTAGCGCGAGTGTATCTCCATTCATGTGGGTCAGGCGGGAGTGCAGATCGGGAGCTGTACAGTCTCGAGCATGGCATACAGCCAGACGGGCTGCAAATGGGTGGGATTTGTTAATATCGTACAAATCAAACCCAACCCTAAACCTACCCTCTCCCAACTTACTTGCTGCGCAGGTCTCCGGGCTGCAGCGATATATACTTGACCGACCAGACCACCTCCGGCGGAGATCAGTCCTTCAACACCTTCTTCAGCGAGACCGGCGCCGGGAAACATGTACCCAGAGCGGTGTTCGTGGACCTCGAACCCACCGTCGTTGGTCAGGAAGCATTTCCATCTATTTATGTCAGAATACCATAATACAGTTAGCGTGACTACTGTAAGTCATAATAAAATTGTGTAACAATCGTTTTCATATTTTTTTTGTAGGAGTAAGTTAATGGCCAAGTTACTAACGTTTGATGTAGCAAAAGTAACGTTAAGGCCGCGTGTCCACCAAAGCGTTTCCCCCCGCCGCTAGCGTATTTTTTCAGTTGTTCTCAATGGGAGCGCCGCGTTTTTTAAAACGCCAGGAGCATGCCGAGCGCTGAGCGTTCGGGCGTTTTTTCCTAGGCGCCGAGAGTTGAAAAATGTTCAACTTTGGGTAAAACGCTGCGCTCATTACTGTCACTTTCTAGTCAGCCAACCAATCAGAGTGGAGGAGGGGCGGGACTAATACCGACCACCCTGCTTGTACTACGACTGAACAACAATGGAGAAGTTAATATTGGTTGTCTCCGAGTATTTATGTCTTTACCAGATGGAAATGCCAGACTACCATATTATTGTTAAGAAAAATAATGCTTGGAGAAACATTTAATTCGCGACGTGTCTGTCATACACTTCAGCGCATATTTCGTATCATAGCAACCACAGTGTGTCCAAGGAGAAAAATGCTGCGCTCTCAAGCGCTCGCAGCTGAGCGTTTTCAGCAGAGCGCCTGGCGTTTTCATCTGGCAAAAAACGCTTTGGTGGACACGCGGCCTAATGGTTTTTGAAATGAAACAAGGTTAACGTTACCATAAAGATTTTTTTTGTATGATTAATTGACCGTTTACTTTATGAATACATGTTTTTGGGTCTTTGTGAACGATTTGGTTGTGCATATTACTCCATTGTGTTAACCATTCTCTTGCTAGGCCTCTGACAAATTTGCACTTTTCTGCTGACATCATCAGTGTCAGGCTTGTGTTTCTTGTGTTTTGTTCCCCTCTTGCCCATATTTGGTTTTCCTGTTCCTGTCCTCGTCATTAGTTTATTTGTCCCCAGCCATGTTCCATTAGTTATCTAGTTTCCCCCAGTGTTTTTAAGTCCTGTGATTCCATGCCTTTGTGTCCGGTATTGTTCGTCTTACCCCATGCCACGTGTGTGTTCCTGCCTGTTCCGTGTGGATATCCTTTTGGATTTAATGAAGACTATTATTGTAGTATCTCCTTCGTCTGTACACTCCTTCGTTTCCTCCACAGTCTCCGGGCCCGAGCCAGAACCAGCCCACCGTCCAGTCCGTCAGCTGATCCTCAGTCAAGTTCGAGGGTTGCCGCTCGCTCAAGCACGCCACCATCCGCGGCTCAGTCAAGCCCGCCGCTGTCCGCGGCTCCCTCAAGTCGAGAAGGGTATAACTGCAGCCTGGAGATCTCCAAATGGGGGCGGGAACTCCAAAACGGGGTGGGAGCTCCAAAATAGGGCGTGGCTTCCTCCCATTGACAGATAGGCACATGACACGCATGCACAATTTTTTCTTCCAATCAACTTCAGCGCAAACTCCGCCCCACAGCTGATTCTAAAGATTTTATTGGTTGTGCTAATCAAAGATTTAATTTAATTTCCTACACTATGCTACAAAAAATGCTAACCCCTAAACCTACCCCACACCTGACTCTAACCTTAACCAGTGAAATTGGCGCTGAAAAGAAAGTTGCAGTTGAGGAGATAAGCAGTTAATAAGATTATGCGATATGAGATCGCCGAGCCGGGACGTTCCGTTCCGTAACTCCACAACCGGACCTCACCGGACAATGGCACCTTTTTATTTACACCCAGCGTCACTACCCAATCCTACCCTGCGAATTTCAAGCTCCGGGACACCTCCGTTGCTTAAAGCAAAGCGATAGAGTAAAATCTTTCCCCTGCGCTGCGCTGGGACGGCTCGCGGGAGAGCTCGTGGGAGATTCCCGTTTATATCATTAAACAGAGGTTCAAACTCCGTCCAATACCTACTGACTACTTAGCTTTGGGCTCTGCTCCACCAGAATATTGATTTATATATTTCATTTGAAGTAAAACTAGAAACAATGTTTAATTTATAGTGTTATTTTGAAATGTAAATCAATAATAATTGGCTGAACCCAGAGCCCACGTAGAAAGTCTTTGCGCTAAGAGACCTCGCTTCATTTTGGAGGTTCACTTTTGGAGTTCACGCTTATTTTGGAGATTCCTGTCTGCAGTTATACCTACTTGTTTCCTGGGGTGCCACCCGTCATTCGTGCCCTCGAAGTCCGCTGCCCCGGGAGTTTACGCCGTCCACGGCTCACTCCAGCCCAGCACACGCTCCAGTGCCAGCTCCTCGCAAGCACTTTCCAGAGCCCGCATCGCCAGAGCGCCCTCCTGTGGCTACTCGTCCAGAGCTCGCTCCAGTGCAGGCTCCAGCCCCTGAGTACGCTCCAGTGCCAGCTCCTCGAAAGCACTTTGCTGTGCCTGCTCTTCCAGAGCACCCTCCAGTACCAGCTCCTCAAAAGCACTTGGCTGTGCCTGCTCTTCCAGAGCACCCTCCAGTGCCTGCTCCACGTAAGTAGTGCTGGGCAACGATTAATCGCAATGAATCACATTCAAAATAAAAGTTTTTGTGTACATAATATATGTGTGTGTACTGTGTATATTATGTATGTATAAATACACATACATGCATGTATATATTTAAGAAAAATGTTTATATATTAAATAATTATATGTAAATTATACGAATATAAATATATACATGTAAATTCATGTAAATATTTTCAAAATATGCATATATAAATACACACAGTATATATTAAATATACACAGTACACACACATATATTATGAACACAAACTCAAAAACTTGACTAATCGTTGCCCAGCACTAGAAAACAGATTTTCATGTCATGCCGACATTAACGAGTAAGAATGTTTAAAATCACTTGGTGCGTTCTGGTATTGTTCAGTCACTTTCTACAGAGAAATTTTGTGTTTTGAAATTTTAAACACTTATTTCATCAGAATGGTACAAAACTTCACTTAAATATTGTATTAATTGAAAAAATTATAAAATGTGCAATATCTTGGAAACCACCTATAACACACTCAAGAACCACTAACTTTCAGTCTAGTGGATTATGAAAAAGATTACAAGTACTTCAGACTGTTTTCTGTTGGCTGCTTCTTCAGGTTTCCACCGCAGTGGTAGAGCCCTACAATTCAATTCTGACCACACACACCACCCTCGAGCACTCCGACTGAGCTTTCACGGTGGACAACGAAGCCATCTATGATATCTGCTGAAACAACTTGGACATAGAGCGGCCCACATACACCAACCTCAACCGCCTCGTTGGCCAGATCGTGTCATCGATCACTGCCTCCCTGCGCTTCGACGGAGCTCTCAACGTCGATCTGACAGAGTTCCAAACCAACCTGGTGCCGTACCCTCGCATCCACTTCCCCCTCGTCACGTACGCCCCGGTGATCTCCGCCGAGAAGGCGTACCACGAGCAGCTGTCCGTCATGGAAATCACCAACGCCTGCTTTCAGCCAGCCAATCAGATGGTGAAGTGCGACCCTCGGCACGGGAAGTACATGGCTTGCTGTATGCTGTACCGTGGAGACGTGGTTCCAAAGGATGTCAATGCCACCATTGGAAGCATAAAGACCAAGAAGACCATTCAGTTTGTTGACTGGTGTCCCACAGGGTGTCTTTTGTGTTCTACATTGGATTGTACACTGGAAACAAAATTAACTATTACAAGGGGAACAATGCTATAACATAGCATACAATAGTAATGTTTGTAAATATTTGCATGATGTTGTTAGGTGTGAAAAGAGGTGTTTCTTAAACTGTTTTTACTATATTCAGGTTGGTATCAACTACCAGCCGTCGACTGTGGTTCCAGGAGGCGATCTGGCCAAAGTGCAAAGGGCAGTCTGTATGTTGAGCAACACCACAGCCATCGCTGAGGCTTGGGCCCGTCTGGATCACAAGTTTGATCTAATGTACGCAAAGACGCCTTCGTGCACTGGTATGTCGGAGAAGGTATGGAGGAGGGCGAGTTTGCGGAGGCCCGTGAAGATTTAGCCGCTCTCGAGAAAGATTATGAAGAGGTGGGAGTCGACACTCCCGAAGGAGAAGGTGAAGAGGGAGAAGATGAAATGTGATATCACTCTTTAAGTTCTGAATATAGCAATAAATATAGACATTTCACTTTTGTTTAGTCGTTTATTAATCAGCATTAAAAAAAATCACCGATAGCCACTAATCAAACAGGTACAATGTACAGTACTTTACATAAGGAGTGTTACAGGTTACCACACTACAGATAAAACAGTTCAAAAGGTTTCTGCACCATTAATTGTCTTCAGAAACAGAAAGTTGTAGATGGCTTCGAAGATTTATCAAAGCACAGCAACGGTGTGATTAAATGCTTTCTTCATTAAACGTCGTTTGTTTGTTTGTTTGTTCTGTTGCAAGGCACATTTGATTTCTTTTACCTGTACTTACATCAGTATACAGTAAGTGACTTTACTCTCTAACTTTACAGACTTGCATAATAACATCCTTCATATAAAACGTGCACAAGAATTGTCACAACCCAGCATGACAGTTTTTACATCAAAGTACCTGCACTTCTCTGCAAAGACAGATTTCATCAGAAATATAGTGCCAAAATAGATCGCTTTACACATCGGAAATGTTGTAAACCGTGTTCTAATTATTTTAATAATATAATATTTCTATTATATTTAATATGGTAGCTGTTTAAGGACAGTTTGATTCAGTTTAGGATAATTAAACTGTTTACTAAAATCTGATCAACACTAAGAAAGTCTTTCTACAGCAGACTTACTGTCAGGCTGGTCTGTTAATGCCACATTTCATGTTTAAATGAAATCACAATGAAGTCCAACAAAGCCACTATATTCAAAACCACTTAACAGAGCCTTCATGGAACAGTTGGAGTGCGTCTTTGGTCAGTTTTTAACCCAGAAGTCCAAAATGCCAATATTGTCTGTTATCGTTACAGTGACAACAGGAAGGTTTCCTCACAAAATATAAAAGTACACAGTAAAGTTGTCTTACATGTGCATAAGGACCTATTTTCAAATCCATCTCAATATCATTTTCAGTTAAATTAGGATATTTACATGAGAAATGCAATACCCCCATTGTTTAGAAGTCGTTACTTTTCAGATTAAAACTTTTGATTCTGAATCATCTTAATGCATCTTACAGCATTTTGTTATGCAAACAAACTGAAATTAATATATTGTTAACCAACAGGCAGGTCCACAAAACCTTTATGCATTTTCTGTATTGAACATATGAAAAAAAAATTCATATCAATATATAATACATATAAGTGGCAGAGAATGAGCCGAAATCTGCTGAACTTCCTTGTGGACCTGCAGAAACCCAAACCTGTTTACGATCAAAGTGCATCTAAAGAAAAAGGGAGGAAAATGACATTTCACATTCTAGCGGAAAGGCTCAGGCAGAAGAACATCATTGCATTATAAAACCTGCCCGCGGGGGAAGACCAGCCCCGGGCCCTTGAGCGAGTGCTTGTGGGTATGGACATGAATAGGATGGCACCATGTTTGGCAGAGGAGCACCGATGCTCTGAGGGTTGTAAGGCATGGCTGATGGTTGAGATGTTGGTGCGGGTCTTGCGTGAGCTGGAGAACCATTAGCTAGCCTTTGGAAAGGTGCGGTGGAGTTATGGGTCTCCTGAGGTTGTGAAGGATCATTAGAGGAACCCTGAGGAAGTTGAACACCCTTCAGCACCATCTCCTGTAGTTTATCGATCTTCACACGCCTGAGGTGCGCCAGCTTCCTCTTGCTCTGGTAGTCATCAATGAAGCTGTCCAGAGGCAAGGATCCATCCAGGAATGAATCGGCCATGTTCTACAAAACATGTGGGAGAATCTTAGGACATTGTGTAAAAATCAGTGTTATGGATTTCTGAAAATATGGAAAATGTTGTTACCTCTGTTTCTTCTTCAATCTTGGCTCCCTCGGTCTGCAAAAGAGCCAACAATGTGTCTAGTGAACTGTTACCTGAAAAAAAGCCAAATTTAAATCATGATTACATGCAAAATAACTTTCATCTGTGTCATCCAGTAGTACTACATTAGGAGTTAGTAAGACTATCACGTTAATATTGCAATCTCTAATTGGACAGTTGATCATGGAGGATATGTTAAAGGAACAGTTTACCCAAAAATGAAAAAATGCTGGAAATGGAAACGAGTTTGTTTCTTCATCAGAACAGATTTGGAGAAATTTAGCATCACATCACTTGCTCACCAGTGGATCCTCTGCAGTGAATGGGTGCCGTCAGATTGAGAGTCCAAACAGCTGATAAAAACATCACAATAATCCACACCACTCCAGTCCATCATTTAACGTCTTTATGATGGAATGACTTCACAATGGATTTGTTTATTACAAATGTGCAGCTTTTTGTTTCACAAGTCATTAATTGATGGACTGGAGTGGTGTGGATTACTTGTGGATTATTGTGATGTTTTTATCAGCTGTTTGGACTCTCATTCTGATGGCACCCATTCACTGCAGAGAATCCATTGATGAGCAGGTCCTGCAATGCTAAATTTCTCCAAATCTGTTCTGATGAAAAAACAAACTCATCTACATCTTGGATTGTCTGATGGTAAGTAAATCTTGAGCAAATTTTCATTTTTGGGTGAACTATCCCTTTAAAAACTGAGACAGTGCTGTATGCATTTTGCATTGCTTTTATAGAAACACTGTACTTGATAGTGACCAAACAGACCTATAAAGACGACACGTCTAATAATAGAGGGAGTGTTTTACATAGTGTGGATAACTTTACATCAGTGTAGAGTTTCTTTGGGAAATTATTCAAGCAGTCTTTGTATCAGTGTAATTCTAAGCTGTCTGCTGTATCCTACTGACCCTGATAAACTCACTTTCAAAACGTCTGCTCAGCTAAATTGTTACGCTGACAACACAAGATAAAAGGTTTCTTAAAATAAATCATGGAGAAACCTGGATAAATATAGAGAACAAAAATATAACCCTTTAACACTGATATTTGTGTGCAGATTTGACCTGAGATGATCAGTATCAGCTGCAACTCAAGCGAGCAGCAAATAAAGAGGAAGTATTATGTGACCAAACAGGTTCATCAGGATGCTTTATTGTTTTACACCAAAGAAGGAAGACAAAAAAGGTTTGGATAAAAGAAAGATGTGCTCTTTTATGCTCCTGTCTACATCGGAATATTTACATAGTTTAAAGTGTGCAAAGTATTTGGATACTCAGGTCATGCTTAAAAAAATGTCTGCACATCATCCATGCATGTCTCAAATGTCTTCATTAACTTCATCACTTTTGCTCAATGTGTTTAAATAAGCTGGTGTTTTTTAGGATGGAAGAAGTCAGATCTCCTCAAGTTCACATAGAGTGACCAAACGTCCTCTTTGTCCAGGACGTCCTGGCCAAGATTTCTAATTTGCCTAAAATGCCTGGGTTTTGGTTTTGTTGTCATGCTGACATTCTCGCTACAGTCTTCATACCTTTTATGTACATGTATTTGCATCGCTTTGACTTTCTCTGTAGATCCCGCCCTCTCGCATGCCACGATTGGTCGATTCTACACGATGCCTGCACGCTATTGGTCAAACTACTTTTCAGCCATTAGCTTCAGCAAGTATGAAAACAATAGAAAAACAAAGGCAAAACCCAGACAACACTTGGATCTATTAGTTTCTCATTTGAAAACCCAACAAACAGTCGTGAAATGGTTTGAGAAGTGTGCTAAGTTCATAACTGACCTAGCGTGGACCTGCGGAGCTGGTAGGAGTCGTGCAGATCTTGTAAACAGCAGTAGCGTTTGGTCAGCTGGATCTTCTGATGGTCCAGTTCAGGCTGCAGGCTCAGGTTCTGCTCCGCCAGGCTGCGGTTACTGGCGATCGTCAGCTCTTTATTCTGCTGCACGTCCTGCATCTGAGACAACAACAGCGCAAAGTCAGAAAGCAGAGAAACTATAGCCAACAATCCAGCCTCCTGGATCAAATGGCGTATTTCCCCAATTTATGGAAAAATTATAACAATATTGAAATTATTAGGCTAAAATGACTTTCCATAAATACACATGACCAAAATAGTAATATACATGGAAACTTTTGCATTCATTCTGCATGGAAAACTAACAGTTTATGATTACTGTATATTTCAAAGATCTTTTCAACTATTCAGCAATGCAAAGCAAGATTAGTTACACAGCCCATGCAAAATGAAATAAAAAAAACCATCAAACCATCTAAAGGACCTAAAATAATGTAATTAAACTATATAATTTAATATGTACTCAATTTAAAATGTATTTGAATAAAACGCATTTTAATAAAATTTACTGCTTAAGAGAATACATGAATTTTATATATAATTGTGTGTGTGTGCGTGTGTGTGTGTATATATATATATATATATATATACACACAAATAAGAACATAAAGTGAATAAAAACCTCAAACCATCTAAAAGGGCCTAAAATAATGTCATAAAACAATATAATTTAATAAATTGTAATATGACTTAAAAATCTTCTGCAATACATTAAAAACAAAGTGAATTACACACACATACAGGCCACAAATATTCTGGGAAAAATCTTAATATGACTCAATATATCTGTTAATTTACTATTATATTCTATTAATTTAATTTATATCATAACGTTTTATATATAAACACACACACACACACACACATATATATATATATACAACGTTATGATTAATACAATAAATAATAACTGTATAATATAAAAAAAATCAAACACTTTTTGACATTTTTAGACTCTAGGTAGACTCTATCAGTAATCATATTAAGGTATTATCAGCATTTCTATATATAGTAAAGAAATTGCTGAACTGATGCTGAACTTAATCCAGAAGAGATCTGCATGTTTGGTTGATAGCAGCAGTCCGTTCATACTAACCAGTCTTCATATCACAATCATCTTTTTGTCTTTATTTTATAAAACCAGTTCATTCTTTAGTCTGACACTTTCATTCTCTCTATCCAGCCACTCCTTCAGTCAACAACACTTTCCAATAAATCAATAGAGCTGTAGTCAAAGGTGAAAGATCTCTGTCCCAGAATCTACCAAAATAACCCAAAACACGAAAGCAGCAGTGCTATGAAAGCCCGAGCAGCTGTCACTGATCTCCACTCACTGTCAACAGAAACTCTCCTCATATATTCCGGGATTAAACGAGCGTTTAATGGCTGTCACTCACCTCCTCCATCTCGCTGACCATTTTCCGCAGCTTGTCATCGTCCTCCAGCAGTTCGTGCAGCTGTGTGGACGAGTACGCCTGCAGTCTGTTCTCGAAGCCGGACATTTCTCCCATGGCTTTGTTGTTGTGTCTCTCTCCGCTGCCGCAGGGAAGTCTCTTGTGTTGCTCCTCGACCGGAAGTCGAGTAATTCCCGTCAAATCAGCGCGTGTGAATGGACGTGACGTCACGTGCGTGGACGTGTGAGCGACGTCAAGAGGCCATTCATGGAGAAGGATTTAGGAAATAAGTTTTTTTATATATACATACAATTTGATTAATATATTTACAGTGTATTTCCGTTAATACATTTAAATGAACTTTTCTATAATTGGTACTAATATATTTATCATTTATATTGTTATATGATTGATTGTTTTCAATTTAAATCAAATCTCTGGTTGTTTATTTAAAAGCCATTTTAATATATTTGCTGCGTTTCAATACAAAATCATTTCATTTTCTTATTAATTGTAAACCCTACTATAAATCCATCACCGTAACTACAGTTTCTGTCACAAATACTGTAGTTACTAACAATAAATAAATGAGATCACCATCTCAAAATATTTCTGTTTTTGTTTTAAATTACTTTTTGATGTCAATGGTGGCTTATATCATACTATGATATTTTAATTATATATAGCATTGCACCAGCGTTATTGTAGTATTATAATGCGATACTAGTTTTTGTTAATATTTTGATTGATTTTATTTTTATATTTTCTTATTTTCTGTTTTCAGTGTAATTTTATTTAAAAGTTAATTTCAAAACTTTAGTATTTCAAAATGAAAATAGTTATATTTTTATTATACACACACACACACACACACATACACATACACATACACATACACACACACACACATATATATATATATATATATATAACTAATATAACCATTTTAAACAATATATAAATTGTATTTAATATTTATTAACATTTAGTTACATATACAGTGCACAGTATAAATGAATAGACCCCCTCTAAAACTTAACAAATTCAGCAATTACTCTTTGCTTATGTGACATGTTAGGGTTCTTTGGAGATATAATGTTCCAACAAGCCTGCTTGATCAATTACCAAAGAAGAATGTCAAACTTATTCAGCAAAATAAGATTTTCTTAACAAAGTGATAAAATGTGTTGCAAAAATGAGTACACCCTCCTTAAAGTTACTAAATAATTTTAGTTAACTAAAAGTTACTAAAAAAAAAAAAAAGTGTATAGGTTTAAGGCTATTTTTGATCAACAGGTAAGTATATTGAACCAAAACTTTTAAAGACAATTAATTTCCTGACAATTAAAAGTGTTATATAGCCCACTGAATCACACTCAGACTTAATGCTGGCGGCAGTGGAACCGCTTGGGAGAGAACAGCCAGGTGACTTATTTCTTAGCATAAAAGAGGACAATGGAAAGAGGAATACCAAATTATTGTTTTAAGTGTGAAAATATAGCAGAAGTAGCACTGACATTCAAAAACAATGGACTTGTGACAAGGGCCCTGAAATAATCAGGTCTTCACTTTAAGTTTTCATTTAGTGATGAGTGAATTTTTGCTGGAAAAATAGCAGGAGAAATAACATGCAAGTGTCTCAGAGCCAGCAAAAGCTATGAAAAGAGTGACACTTTATCTCACAGAGTATGACACAGCCTGCAGAAGT
>JAFVLL020018350.1:0-15610 GCA_021397915.2 Tor tambroides | reverse complement strand
CGATACCTGGGTGTGTATCTGGTTATACAGCTGTATGTACTACTAGCCCTGTATGAATTGATACAATTATTTTATGGTGTGCTTCACCATAGATAGATAGTCTGGCGAGTAAACAAAAAATATCATAATGTTTGGAAAATGGCACAGCTTTTTAAATATCTAAAAGTACACTCTTAACATCAGTCAGTCAAGCATTATAAATATATTATGATAATCAAGTATTATTTAATGATGTAACTTTAGTAATTAGAATTAAAACTTGGTAACCATGTATGAATGCATATTAGTCATTTTAACTGAACTTAAGACTGGTGGTGGTGCTTTTTTGGTCATTCAGTGTTTCTGTAAAAATGGGGAAAAAACTATCAATGATACTGATAAGATAATAATCATACTATGAATTCTACTAAGAACAATATAAAACGCACTAAGGATTAATGAGCTGCTGGATTCATGAATATTAATCACGTTGTCTGCATTGGCTCAAACTGATTTGCTGAAATCAAAACAGGGACGATAATAGGTGAGCGCCAGCCAATGAGACTGTCGTTTGCACATTAGCTCCACCTACTACCAGAGAACCCCACAGTTAAGCTGAAGAATTCCAAAGGAACTCCATTATTTTGACAGGAAAATACAACAAAGAATATTGTTTACATATCATGCAGAATTGACGTGCTACATGTAAGACTTTCTCGCTCCCTCTCTCTCTCGCTCTCTGCGAGTGAGGAAAAAAGCAAAGTGATGGCGAGTCGTGCGCTTCACACTAGAGCTTACGGTACGTCAAATACAGGTGCGCTGCGCATTCATTCAGATAATCTGAAAAAAAGATCGCTTGAAGGAGAGTGAAACTCTGAAGCGCTCAGTCAGAGTGTTCAGCGAGTGACAATATATCTGTGCTAAACTTATACATAGCCTCCAACTCACACGGCAAGTAAAATCTGATTATTTATTAGTCAGTGGCTAATATTAGACATCACTTAGTCGCCCAGGGTGAAGATTTAGTCGCATATGCGAGTGATTTACTGGCAATGTGCTAGCACGTTTGTATTTCTTCTAAATAGTGGTTGCTTGTGGCAACACAGCACAACTTCCTGTGTTTGCATTCTGAGCAGCGAAGAAGAATTGATTTCCGATTTGCAGCGTTAAGCAAAGCTAGCGGGCATAACTATAGGTCTTGTTTAAGAAAATGGTATCGGATCGGTACATGGGTTCAAGTACTCGCCGATACCGATGCCAGAATTTTTTGTGGTATCGGTGGAATTTCCGATACTAGTATCGAAATTGGAACAACCCTAATTCTATTCTATTCTATTCTATTCTATTCTATTCTATTCTTGTTTCCCAGTTTGGGGTTTGTGAAGCCCTGGGGTCTGCGAGCTGATGAAAAACTAATAATTAAATAAAGAAAAATATAAAATTAGAATAAATAAATAATTTTAAAATGAAACAAAATAAAATCCGTACTAAAAAATATTAAATATTTGTTTACCTGCATGTCATGTGACCATTAATAAAAATATGTATTTTAAGGTTCAATTTAATAGTTAATAGTTAGTAAGGTAGTTGTTAAGATTAGGTATTGGGTAGGATTGGGGATGTAGAATATGGTCATGCAGAATACAGTAGGTGCTTTATAAGTACTAATATACAGCCAATATGTTAATAATAGGCTTGTTAATAAGCAACTAGTTAATAGTGAGAACTGGTTCCTGTACTAAAGTGTTATCAAATTTCTGAGCCAAATTTTGTCTAGATGGTGCACAATTTCTCTGTCCACTTCCTGTGAAGTTATATAATGCTCTACACTTATTCATGCTGTTTGCAGTGCCTTTCAGGCTGAGCATATACATTCATAATGGTCATAGCTGTGGCAAGCAAAATGGTGTGTACAGCAATATACTGATAGTGTTCTGATAATGTGTGGTCACCCTCTCTTCCTACAGTGGTATGAAACATGGTCTGTCTTTATATTGTAGGTTCTGCATATTGTGGTGTTGTTTCAGAATAGCTTTTTATGAAAGGTTGAAGTTTATTGTGCTTCTGTATCAAGTACGTCCCACTAGGGACTGCGAGAGACAATCTGGAGCCTCATGGTCAAAAGAGAGAGGGACCAACAAAGACAAAGAGATAAATAATATACAGCGACAAAAAAGAGAAAGAGATCCTGGGAGATCATGACTCATGGTCACATTATGCTCTCAGATTTCACAGGATTTGGATCTCACTTTCCATTTATTTTACTGCTGTCAACATTGTTATCAATACTGCATAAACCACATCAAAGTCGTTAGACTGTGCAACACTCGCCCAGCAATTTTGACTTGCACAATAGTGACCACCTACTTTTTCCACTAGTCCTGGTGATATATATAAACATTTTCCCATTCATTTTCAAAAAATGTTATAAAAACATCATAAAGGGTTGAGCTAAACCAATCAGCAATACAACCATTAATTTTCAGCAAAAATACACTGAATTTTTGGTCACACCAGATACTGACTGGTTTTTGGACCACCCCCCCGGACCCCTCCAATACAGTAAAACTGCACATTTTAGAGTGGCCTTTTATTATGGCCAGCCTAAGGCACACCTGTGCAATAATCATGCTGTCTAATCAGCATCTTGATATGCCACACCTGTGAGGTGGATGGATTATCTCGGCAAAGGAGAAGTGCTCACTAACACAGATTTAGACAGATTTGTGAACAATATTTGAGAGAAATAGGCCTTTTGTGTACACAGAAAAAGTCTTAGATCTTTGAGTTCAGCTCATGAAAAATGGGGGCAAAAACAAGTGTTGCGTTTATAATTTTGTTCAGTGTATATTGTAAAATCTGAGAAAAATATAAAGTTACAAGACTTTATAGACGGTTTCAACGGCAACAACATAAACAAACGTTACTGCGCATGCGCGCTTTAGTGGCCCTAACTTAACTTCCGGTAGACATCAAAATAGAATCAATAACAGCTAAGTCCCTCTAGAGTAGATTATTTTTTGATAACAAGCAAAATATGTTTGCTGCGTAAATCAGACGGACTTATTAAAAATGCAAATTCATTCTCTGCCAGCAGGAGGCGCTTTAAAAAGAAAGAACTAGAGGTTTCCCCCGAGTAGCAGCTGTTGGAGCTGTACACACAAGCTGCGCTGAGCTTACAAACGCTGCTTTATCAGGCATATAACATGAAAGATTAAATGAAAATGACATCGAACATTTTCTAAAGACAGTCTTCCTTCAGAAATACAGTGATATCAAAACACCTGCGCCTCGTTTTGATTTTTAAATGTGCATTATGTGCTCATGTTTATTCAATGAAAAGCCTTTTGGAAAATCGGTCAGTTTTGATATCGTGGCGGGTCGCCACAAATAAATAAATGTATGGGAAACACATCCCACAGCACAACAACCTGAGCCCAACTTCATTACTCATCACTTTAACTTTAACTGCGTTTGTAGCCGGCGACACTAACCAGACCGATAAACAAACACAGACCAGAAGTTAACTTCGGGCCAGGCGCGTGCGCCCGATGAAACCGTCTATACCACTCCAACACTGTAAATTATGTGAATCTATGGATCAATTTAATTATACTCATTGATAATTAGTATAAAATACACTTTTTTATTAGTTTATTGCAAAATGTATAAATAGTACTTTAAGAGTCTCAAGCACTTGATTAAATAATTTGGGGGCAGGTTTCATTAGTGTCAAGTGTCAATTTTCACTTCATTAGATTAATTAGGTGACACTTTTTTGTTTATCTGATTGTACAGTGAACAATAGATTTGAATGAAGCTCAACTTAGGATTTTTTTTTAACGTCTTGGTGGAGCATCACACTTCGAAAAAATGACACTCTGCAGCTTTAACATTCACTGACAGAAATTAACACGGCTGATTAGATGCCAATAATAGGAAATATAACAATAGTTCTGATTGTGATATACTTTAAAATTGTAATTTTTTCCCTGGCCTTCACTTTTTTTTTTAAATAACAAACCACAACAATTCCCTTACCTAAGCAATTAATGCAAAAAAGGAGGATCCCAATAGCAAAAACAACAATATGCTCTCTGAAGAGTTTCCAAAACAGTTTGTACCTCAGGCAATTTGCATTATGAATAAGGAAAAACACCTCTTGACCATGATGCACCTGCCTTTTTTCCACTCTTCTGATACAAATCAGTTTCTATTCTAATCAACTATTCTAGTTACTGCATTATTGTTGCCTGATTAAATATTAATCATTTTAATAATAAATGATAATAACATATTAGCAGCTATTCTGCCTAACCACATTGTTCACGAAAACACCCCTCTATTTCTTTTTAAATACAAAGGTGTGGCAGGGAACCATCCATAGATCCCTTTCTTTAAATCTCTCTTTAAAGCTAAGTTACTTAAAGATATCTCCTTCCCTCTCTCACTCTTCCGTCTTCAAGAGGATTAAGCATCAAATAACGTTGAGGTTTCCCTATACAAATCTCATTACTTTTTCGGCACTATTTAATATATTTTATTCATGATATATGCTTGAGTGCTGTCTTGATCAATAGTGATCTAATGTACATATGGCCTCTTTTCACAGAAAAATCAGGGGCCAGCGGAAGACCTTAAGATTATTTTTATACTAAAGATAGAGAGATTCAATTACAGTTAGGAGTCTGTGAACTGCTAGATCACTAAAATGGATCCAGAAATTAAATCTGTGTTGTAGCATTGGAATAAGGGCCCATATTCAATGAATTCACAATGAAACATTTCAGTTTACTGCTCTCTCTCTCTCTCTGACTCGTTCTCTCTCTCTCTCTCTCTCTCTCTCTCTCTCTTTTTCGCTCTATATTAGATTAGTGGCCTGTGGAGAGGGGTTTAATTCCCCCTCACGCCCATGTTCCCTCATAAAAAAGGTCTGCTCATGCTCTCTCTCTGAGAGATAATGGCTGTATTCTATCATTAGCATGGCCAGCTAATGCTAATGGCTAGGTTGAACTACTTAACGTAAAAATTGTCTGCAATTCATTCACATTCACATGGGAGGATTACGGGTAGTGGACCAGTCAGGACAGACTGTGCTTACTATGTTACGTTAGCACTGAGCAATGCTAAATAGCTTAAAAACGAACACTTGGTCTATCAGTGATGTAGGATCCTAGCCAGTATTAGATCTTTCAGCAGGCTAAAAGTGTCAAACAAAAAACACAGTTACACACATCAGGTGTATCACATGTCTGTCTCACAAACATCACTCACAGACTTTGCTAATATGCTACACTGTAAAAAAAAAATGCATTACTTTAATGGAAAGCTTACAACCTACTAGCTACATTCTGCCTTAAGAACAAATGGTGCAACTGAATAAATTACAGAGTTAGTTACAAACTAGCTAGTACTGTAGTTACTAAGCCTCTAGTACAGATGTTACATTCCAATTTAAGTAGCTTAAGAACTTGACAGAAATGGAAAAGGTACTGGTAATATGCCAGGACAAGTTCAAATCTGGGGAGGAAATCAATACTGAAAATTCCCTCAATTAGCACATTGGACCATGTTTTCATTGACTTTTTTAAAAGTGTACATGCACAGAACGTTACAGAGAGACGAACCTAAGGTTACTGACAAGTATTCTAATTGGATTAGATTTGTAAAGGCTGGGACAGAGAGTTATTGCGTCACACACTGAGCTGATCACTGAGCCATTTACACACATATAAACACTATGAACAGACCAGTACACACAAACACGCATACACACTCCACACTTACCTTAGAGGCAAATGATATATTTCCTCATTGAGGAGGAACTTTTCCTTGGACTGCATCACCAATTCTTCACAGCACTGGTTTGATCATTTCAGTCTACTCATCATTCTGATAGACTTTCCGATGCCTCAGTCTGTTGGTTTGACAGCTAACATCAAATAAATTTAATTAATTGGCTAGCTCAAAAAAACTACATGCAGTGTGAGGAATTGTGAAATTTTTGTCCTATCCATTTGCACTGCATTTATGTTTTGGACCTGAACTTTTGCAGGTTACTATGAGCAAAGAGAAAGTTTCAGAAGTCTTGTTTAATCAATAATGAATTCCAGAGTGTGCAGGTGCTTTGTTTTCTTCTTGATCCA
Organism: Tor tambroides; assembly: GCA_021397915.2. Classification (NCBI taxonomy): domain Eukaryota; kingdom Metazoa; phylum Chordata; class Actinopteri; order Cypriniformes; family Cyprinidae; genus Tor; species Tor tambroides. Next base: position 9,485 of record JAFVLL020018350.1, on the reverse strand, counting down.
GTGGTCCTCTGCATCAGACATGGACTCTTACTTGCTGCCATGATGGGAGCTCCAAGGGGTCCTCAGCTCTGTCAAAGTGACACATATAACGGTATCTAAAGTTTTTAAAACATTCATTCCTCATATCACTATGAGAAGTGACTCTCGCGTGACTGACCACAGAGGTTGGGTCACAGCAGTACAGCCGTGCAGCATCATTCTCACTGCCTTCTTAACTTGAAGATAATTAACAATTTATAGATGAGCTGTAGTGGTAACACTGCTACACATAAATTTATCTGTGTGTTGAGTGTTTTTTTTTCTGTGTTTTCAATTGCTCAGAGCAGGGTTTCTCTCATCACTCAATGAGAAGTAGGGCTGGGCGGTAAATCAAGTTTGTATGATATATCAATGTATTCTATATAAGCGATATGATATGAGGCAATACCGTTTATATTTATATACGGATATAGTTAACACGTAGTTTAAAGCGGTTGCCCTGTCAGATGCTTTGAGAGACACATGTGCTGACAGATAGGCTACTTGCGCTGTTTAAAGCATTTGAGATGTGGTGTTTTATTTCCATTTTCCATAAATATTTTGCTGTCAGGAGTACATGAGCATTCTGCACGTGATTCTCCGCTAAACTTCAGTGAACGAGCACCGTCGCACGCATGTGTCCTAAACAGACGGAGCACAACAGAATCGGAGTGGAATAGTTCTGTCTAAAATATACATTTTGCTAAAATATTTGTTGTTGGTCAATAAATGTGCGATATGTAGAAGTTTAAACCTACAATTAAGTGTATTTTTATGATAGCACTAACTATAAAGTGACTGTAATGGGGGTAATTAAAATAGCCTAATACAATTAGTCCATGCTTTTTTTAATTTAATTGCATTTTTAGTTTCGTGAATTTAACTTCTGCTTTAAAAGGCATTATTTTAGTTTTTAGGTTTTAACCCCTTTTTGCACATAATAGCTTATCGCCCAGCTCTAATGAGGAGTGGAAAATTGAAAACCTGGAGTGGAATTTGAGTGGAGTGAAAAAAATGCCTTGAGTTAGGAGGGAAAATTGGTATTTCTGTGGTCAGTTACACCTGAGACATTTCCTGTAGTAGGCCTATCTCCCTCAAATTCATGGTTAGATCAGGTAGAAATAGATCCTTGCAGATTATCATTTAAAATCAATTGCTACAAAGGAATTAGAGATGACCAGAAAGGCCTTATTCAAGATCTGGTGAAGAGGCACTGATAAAATTAGTAGTCACATTAGGTTGCAACATGTTTGATGTTCAAAGCTGTTGTACCACAAAGGATTCAGTTCTTTCAGTTTGAGCTCTCTCAATGAAAGGCATTTTTCGTGTTTAAATGAGGAATGATATACTGCAGGAACAGCAGTATTTTTGGGGCAATAGTCTAGGAGAGACTATTTTGGTCAGTATATACCTTTCTATTTATTTACTACAACTGCAGTATTATATAAGTGCATGAATGTTTTGTCAATACTGCAATCGTCTAATGTGCTAATCCAAAGCGAAGCTAATAAAGCTTTTCTCTTCTTGTTTAAAAGGAAAATAAGGTCTTTTCCTAATCACTGCTTATTCAGGTTCTAGCTGTTTAATGGCCAGATTGTTAACTCCATCCATGCAGGCTATATGGCATGCAGCCGTATTCTTTGATTGCACAAAAATACTGTTGCTCAGCTTGTTTTTACAAACTAAAAACTGTCTCATGCCTCTTCCCAGGTCACACAGCAAGAAATATCTTGACTACCTTCATCAAACCATAAAACTCAGTGTGGCCGCCATGTAATCCCAGCTTCAACTGGCCTGCACACAGACTTCGCATCACATATTAGCTAATTTACATTGCATTCGAGGTACATATTTGTTTTAGTTCAAGTACTCCCTGGGAATCATTCCCATGACCTTGACATTGGTCTGTTTGAGCTATAATAATGCTTTTCCAATGATCTTCCGCTACATGATGTGTTTGAGTTACATGAACTAGCTCACCCGTGTAGCTCAAACATTATAGCATGGTAAAACCAAAGTCTTGGGGTTTGATTCCCAAGAAATGAATGAATGTAAGTCACTTTAAATCTAACATGGTTTGCACAAACTGATTCACTAAAATGAATCTCTGATTAATTTAAATCTGTACATTTGCAATTCATTTGCAGCATTTTATGTATTTTATGTAGCTAAATATTTAGTTAAAGCACTGTTGTTCATCACTGTTTTTTTACGTGAGTAAAATGTTTTATAAACATTTCTGTTTATGAATATTTTGATTTCTACTTAGTGTAAAATGATTTATTCTGCTTGCAGAATTAAATTACATATTCTTATATCTTTTCCACTCTTGAATAGCTTGTAAGGCAAGGCAAGTTTATTTATATAGCACATTTCATACACAGTGGTAATTCAAAGTGCTTTACATAAAAGGAAGTAAAATAGTCATTAAAAAAGTAAAATAAAAATAATCACAGCAATAAAAACAAAGAAATAAAAATAATAAAGACAAGGAATTAGAAATTGATTTAAAATGAATTTAAAACAGAAATAGAAAATGATTATGCATAAAATACAGTGCAGTCAGTTCGGAAGCACAGTGCTCATTCAACAAATGCACAGCTAAACAGATGAGTTTTGAGTCTGGATTTAAATGTGGCTAATGTTTTAGCACATCTGATCTCTTCTGGAAGCTGGTTCCAACTGTGGGCGGCATAATAGCTAAAAGCGGACTCCCCTTGTTTTGTGTGAACCATTAGTATTTCTAACTGACTCGATCCTAATGATATGAGTGGTCTGTTAGGTTTATATTCAGTGAGCATATGTGCAATGTATTTAGGTCCTAGGCCATTGAGTGATTTATAAATGAGTAAAAGTACTTTAAAATCAATCCTAAATATAACTGGAAGCCAGTGTTAGGACCTGAGAACTGGTGTCATATGCTCAGATTTTCTGGTTTTAGTCAGAATCCTGGCAGCAGCGTTTTGGATGAACAAGTTTCTCCAAGTCTTGACTGGAAACAAAACATCTAATTCTTGCAATGTTTTTGAGATAATAGCATGCTGATTTAGTTACTGCTTTGACATGACTACTGATACTAAGGTCTGTATCCAGAATCACACCAATATTCTTGACTTTATTTTTAGTTGGTTGACCCCTAGAGTCAAGGTATGCATTCACATTGAGAACTTCATCTTTGTTTCCAAATGGAATGACTTCAGTTTTCTCCTTGTTTAACTGAAGAACGTTCTGGCACATCCAGCTGTTAATTTCATCAATGCATTGGCAGAGGGGTCTTATGGGCTGTAGTCATTTGGAGATAAGGCTAGGTAAATCTGGGTATCATCAGCATAGCTGTGATAGGCAATTTGGTTCTTCCTCATTATCTGACTTAGTGGGAGCATATACAGGCTAAACAAGAGCCTGTAGTGTTGTAGTGTTATGCTTTTTCAAAAAGGTAGTTTAACTGTAATATAACTCTGAGGTATAGGAAGCTTATAAAGAAGCAGTTACAAAGTAGCTTCCTCAAAACTGATAAAGTAACAATGGAAGTCTGAGGCGGATATTAAGAGAGAGAGAGAAAGACAAAACCATCAGGCTTGTCAGAGTCCCCTCTGAACATTTTCAGCTCCTAGTTTTTGAATAATTAATGTATCCAGTGCAAAAACAGAGAACACAGCTCTCTTTTTCCCTCTCACTCACTTGTTCTCTGCTTTCCTTAGTTTATCCTTCCCTCAGTGCTATTTTCCCTCATAACCACAGCCTGCCTTGTCAGAATCTTATAGTGCCATTATTTCATTTCTGTTACTTATGTGTCTTTCTCATTTAGTCAAATTATTTAAAAAAAAAAAAAAGCAAAACAAAAGCTCTATAGAAAAAGAGACATTGAACAACGAGAGTACATTTGTACTGAGTACACAATGAATGAATGAAAAAACTCAATAAAATGTTTATGATTTTTTTTTTCCTCATGCAAAATTGATAACGCTCTAGAATGGTAGCTTTTGATTGGTTTGTTCGCTATATGTGTTCTTTGAACAGATGTATATTTATGAAGTTCCCAGCACTGTATGCATCCTTCAAGCTCTCCTTAAACGCTTTAGTAATCCTATCATTGCCCTTAAACTCTTCTTTCAGACTTACTGAGTGAAAGAGAGAGAGAGAACCACAGAGTGCACAGGCTTTAATAATGCATCTAGATAATGCTGCCTCACCACTCACACACACAAGCACAACAAAAGAGAAAGACAGTGAAAGAGTGGCAGAGCAGCATGATCTGAGCACTGCATGTCTTCGGAGGCAGATGAATGGAGATCGGGAGGTTGTAGATTAAGGGTGAATGGAAGAGGGGTTGAGAAGAATGAGATAGAAAAACTGGGAAGACGGTGAGGTTGAAGAAAGAGATGCTAAATAAAGACATAGGAACTAGAGACATTGTGACTGTGTGTGCACTGCATGATTTGTTCTTTGGATTGTGGCTTCTGAGAGTCATGGCATGAGGAGAGAGGTGTGGCATAAAAAAGGAGGAAAGCACCATCTTTTCTTCTTCCTATTAGGGATGGGTGTTTTTGGCAATTTCTTATTTTGATCATCGATAGGTTTCAAAAACGATTAATCGAGCACTCAGGGGGCGGAGCGTGTGCGGGGGAGGGGCATGGCCGTAATGGAGATAATGAAAATATCTGAAGACTGTTATGAAAATGAATGTTAAAAATAAAAATATGACATGAAAACATGATGTTAGATTATGATTATGATGCAGCAATGTTATTAAAAAATAAGCATCTAAAAAAGAATAGCTGCCTGAGGTGAAGCTGACTTTATGCCAATAAACTGAAACCCGTTCTATGACACTTCCTGTGATATTAATCAGATAACTTAGATACATAACATAAACGTAACATTACAGCTTGTATCTGCACAAAAGGATGCATATGCCAGTGAACTTTAAGTTTACGTGCTACAGCGAGAGAGAGAGACAGAGCGCTCCCGCCGTGATGCGCTTTCAACAACGTGCTGAAACACAGGTAAGGAAGGAATTTACTATAGATTTCACATCCTATAAAGTTCTCATTATAATGCTTATGTCATTAATGTTTGTGGCAGACTTGTGCTATATTTTCATCTACATTATCAAGTGATTCCTAAAATCGCCTGCGTGTTTTCGAAGCCATACGAAGTACGAAAACAATTTTAATTGAAGTATGCCTACTGTTGAACAAATATGACAAAAAAAATCACTGCTGCATTATTATAGGATCAGTATTTTTGAAAAAGAAACATCTAAAAGCAATATGACCATCTCAAATAACTCAGTCAATATCGGGCATTGCATTTAAGCATGAAACTAAACACTGGTAATATGCAGTGCATTCAGCATGTAAATAAATGGTAATATCCCAATGCATCCTATATTAGATTAATCAGATATGTATGTACATCCTATTAGATTAATCAGATATGTATGTAGCTAACCCAGACATCACTACGTGACTTCAAAGCCAAGCTTCTCTCTCTTCTCACGTCTATACTTTGAACCGCATGCTGCTGCAAGCTGAGCTCAGGGTGCCGCCCGAAGTGCTGCTATAACCAATCAGAATTTTTTTTCCCCACGATCATCGTTTTCATGATCGATCATCGCTGTCATGGCCGAGTACTCGAGTACTCGATTGCTGTTGCACATCCCTACTTCCTATAGCTTGAATTATGAGTTATGTGTCATCTTGATATTCAAACTGGCTAGGTGTATTATTAAGAAATAAATGAGATTAAATTTTCTGTTCATCAAAGAAATCTGATATCTGTCAGGGTTCTGTCATGTGTGTCATGTGTTCCTGCCTCTTGTGTCCTTATTTGGTTTGTTTCCTGTCCTTGTTTCATGTGCTTATTAGTTAAGTGTTGTCCAGCCGTGTGTGTCTCGTTAACCTGTCTATATTAGTTCATGCCCGTTCAGTTTCGCGTTGTCTGGTCTACTCGTTACTCCCTGGTGCTCCTGTGTGTCTGCCTTGCCTTGTCCTGCCCTGATGTCAATTAAAGACTATTATTTGAGTTACGTCCTTGTCAGCGTGTTCCTGTCTCCTCCCTCGTGTGTGCACCATGACAATATCAGAGTTTTCACAGAATGTTAAGCAGCAAAAGCTGTTTTCAACATTGATAATAACAATAACCATTGTTAATATCACAGAATCAGCATATTAAAATGATTTCTGAAGGATCATATGACACTCAAGACTGGAGTAATGTCTTCTAAAATTCAGCTTTGCTATCAAATAAATTAGAACATATATTACATTAGAAAACGGTTCCTTTAAATTATAATAATATTTCACAATATTACAGCTTTTTACTGCATTTTATTCAAATAAATGCAGCCATGTACAAAGATTTACTGTGATATTAAAGTGACATAAATTTGGTTGAGATTAGACCAATAAATAATATACACTGATAACAATCTGATAAATGTAGTGTTTTACAATGCAATTATTAACATCCACATATTATTTCAGGGTCAATTATTTTATGGTTAATAGTGTTAACAATAAATACAGTTTAAAACATGTACCTTCTTTGCATTCATGCTGGTTCCATATGGTTTTTAAAAACTTTAAAAAACTTAAAAATTAATAACATATTTTACAACCCTAATAATAAGTTTCAAAAAAGTTAGGTATAAGATAAAACTTATTTCTACAAATGCCATGAATTAATAATTCATAAACATCATTACATTTTGAGTAGTCTCACCACACATCATTTTACAACCTGGTCTAATATTGCCTTGTCATAAGTAGTCAAATTATCTGATATTCTAAGAGACTTATTGACTTTGACAGATAGTCAAATCACTATATTGACATCAGCCTAAAGGGCTAACTAAACTCTGTGTCAGGGGGTCTACAACCTTTTTGCAGGTCAAGGACCCCTTGGTGGATGGAAAGACAGAGCATACATAATGTATAAAACGTTACAGTAAAGTGTTGCATTTTAAGCCTGGCCTATAATAAAATGCGTATAGTATCACACTAATGTATTTACATACTTTGATAGCAAGCCCATTAGAGTCATATAAAAGTATATACAGTATAAACACACACACACACACATATACAGATGGGTGACAAATTAGAAGAAAATTCACAAGATCCTGTGGCTCTGTTGTTCTGACTGATCACCTTTGTCATATCATGAAACATTTCTAGGAAGTGGTCACTTTCAGAATGACACTGCCCTCATCCAAAGGTCACGAGAGGTCACTGAATGGTTTGATGAGTAAACAATGTAAATCGTATTCTATAGCCTTCACAGTCACCAGATCTCAACCCATCTGAACATGTACTGGGGATTTTAGACTGATGTGTTTTCTGTTTTCATATATTTCTAAATTTAATTCTTGTGATGGAAAAGCTGAATTTTTTAGCTGCCTGTCTTCAGTGTTACATGATCCTTCGGAAATTATTGTAATATGCTGATTTGATGCTGAAGAAACATTTCATATTATCGATGTTAAAAAACTGGTTGCACTGTTTAATATTTTAAGGCAAACCATGATTATTTTCAGGATTCCTTGATGATCTGACAATTTAATTTGACTTATTTTCAATATGGGTTGGAAGAATGAAACCTTTAGCTGATCTTATCTTTGGTTGTTCTGTTCAGTGCACATCTATGCATACATTATACATTCTAGTGGTTGCTAGAGTATATTCTGATGAAATGAGTATTGAATATTAACACATACACTGAACGCTAAGTCTCTACCTCTCCACAGCAATTTAAGATAATATTACTGGATAGATGCGTAATTTTTTTTTTCATGTACAACTGTGTGTGCTGAATTTATGTGTCTGTAGTCGGAGATGTCATTTGCCCAGGGGGCTTCAGTCACTCTCATATGGAGAGTGTAATCAGATCAGTTCCTGTTGGAGATCTCCCTCTCCACAAGCCACTTAAATGAATATTGACACAAATGGCCCAATTTCAGCTGTTAGCAGCTTGTAAAATGCTGCTCCGTGCCTGAAAGATAGATGTGCTATGATAAAAGTCTGTGTATGTCGTGTAGGGCACGTAAGATCACAGTCACATCAGATGTTTTAAGCATTAGTTTATGTGCTTGTGCCTATTATTTAGCCTTACCGTGCATATCAACACTGGATTATCAGGTTTTAAACATGCGGCAGACATAAGCACTATCTGTTTTGGTAAGTTTACAATTACAAGGCATCAAGAATTCACAGTATTCAGCTGCTCCTAAAAATAACAGCATAAATGAATTATGGCCCTTTCTGAAGCCTGCCGGCTCTCCTGCCTGATTTCTGCCCCCTCGGTTTTTTACAACATATACTAATTATTATTATTACAGCCATGTTTTGTAATGTTTGCACCTAAACTGTAAAAATAAATCAAGTAGCCTATACATCAATCAAATGAATGAAGTTTGAGAAAATGTGCTGCAAAATTGAATGCACTAATGCCTGTCCCAACTTCCCTTATGAATCATCCAGGCTACACTAAATGAAACATGTGAACCTTTTGGGCTTGCTGTATAACTAATGACATGAAATCTAAATATATATAGTCTATGTATTAATATGCGTTTTTGTGCAAGTTCCATCTCTTAAAGGAAGCACGGAATTCATCTCTCACTCATTATTATGTTATCTAGCATTCCCTGAAATGCTGTAAGAAGATAATATAATAATATTGCCTGTGGGGCAGAGTCTCTGTATCAGACTACTAGCAAAGACAAACAGTAACACTATTGCTATTATTACTATGTTTCTTCGTGGTTATTTTTTCAGACAGAGCAATGAAATACAAAACGGGTTCTGTAAAAAAAAACAAACAAACAAAAAAACATCCTATTTCTGTTCAGTTGTGTGGCCCTATCTAATGAATGCTCCCTCTCTATCACTTGATCACAACCTAAAAGACATCGCTTAAAAAGCCGATAGAGCTCATAGTGACGCTGCATGAAAGTGTCATTCATTTAATTCCCTTTAATCTGTCAAATTCACCTAGTCCCCTCAGTGACGCGCCTTCATCTTCACATCACAACGTTTATGAACAACGTTTATATGCTCACTCACCTTACACGAAGAGTAACATTTTCATGAACTATCCATCGCCTTTCGCCGACATTGGGACGGTAAATAAATAAAGTGAAGGCGAGTTAGTCCGATGGGAGTTTCACAGAGACGCACTTCAGTTTAACCGTTTAATCTGCTTTCAGCGCTTGATAAGTCTCTCTCTCTCTGTCTCCCGCCCTCTCTCTCTCCTCCTCCTATTCTCAAGGTTGAGATTCCAGGAGCTTTATTGCCCCGTTAAAACCTTTGCATTGCCAAAACGTCAATATTCATCAGACACACGCATACATTCGCCGTGTGTAGATTTACGTTCCCATTCAGTCGGTCACGTTCGACGTACGTCGGACTGACCGACGAATAGGAATCTCGCTAGAGAGGCCAATCTGCTTCGAGTGTAACTAA
>JAFVLL020018349.1:0-15441 GCA_021397915.2 Tor tambroides | reverse complement strand
ATTATTGTGATGTTTTTATCAGCTGTTTGGACTCTCATTCTGACGGCACCCATTCACTGCAGAGGATCCACTGGTGAGCAAGTGATGTGATGCTGCATTTCTCCAAATCTGGTCTCATGAATAAACAAATTCATCTATATATTGGATAGCGTGAGGGTGAGGACATTTTCAGCAAAATTTCATTTTATTATCAATGACTTGACCGTGAAGTTGTTAACTCTATGTATTTCTGTGTGTTTCTGGTACCAGGTGACCACAGACCTGCGGCAGAGATGTACTGATGGACACACAGGCACCTCTGTATCTGCACCGATGGTGGCGGGTGTCATCGCTCTCGCTCTGGAGGCAAAGTCAGTTTTCTGCTCCTCTTCATCACTTTCCATATTTTTGACATTATTTTTCTCTAAAACAGATGCAGAAAGTCGCACTTTTGCCATCATTTACTCACTCTTATATCATTCCAAACCTGTTTAGGATGTTTTTTTTGCTCCATGCAATGAGGTCAAATTTTGCCACTTTTATTTCTGTAGTGCTTTATACAATACATATTGTCCCAAAGCAGCTTCACAGAAATAAACAGACAAAGAACAGAATCAATGATGCAAACTTCTATGAAATATGAGACAAATTTAAGCTCTAAAAGGACAATAGTGTGATTATTCAAGTCAAGTCAGTTCAGTTAAATAACTGTGTGAAGTTCATCAATTATGAAATGAGTTTATTTCAGCTACAAGCAGTTTTGCAGAAAGCAAGTGTTGTTATTCAGCTTGAGTCAAATCAGTGTAGATTCAGTTTAGTTCAATATCAGTATCAATGTAGCAAAATTTGTTAAATATGAAACCAAGTCAAATTCAGCTGTAAAGCAGCTCTACAGAAGACAATAGTATCATCATCCAGCTCAGTTTAGTTCAAGTTATGTTCTCATCTGATACAGTCGAATCGGTAATATAACTGAATATTGAGTGTCTTTTAAATTAAGGCAAATATATTACTATTATTATGGCACTCTAGCATTACAACATTTACATTTATGCATTTGCAATGCCCTTGTGAAAAGGAATTTTTTTTATAGGCCTTTTTTTCATCTGCAAGTGTAAAGTTAAACAAAATTGTAAGCAAACCGAATTTGAATTTAATTTTCCATTGGATTCCTCCGTCTTGCTGGATTCTCTGCTTGTAAAGGCTTTCAGGACTGTAATTCAATTTAGCGTAATCATGTGTGTGTATATTGTGGTTTCAGCTCTCAAAACTAAATTCTATTTACATTTGAGGCATGATGTGTGTATTTTATATTGTTGAACAAAACTTCATGTAATGTTAGCCACAGACTTTGAAAACCACAAATCTATTTAAGCAGCATCACACAAGCAGGAGCGCTGCTGTTGAACTTACTGACGTGATCTTTCCACGTATTTGTCTGTGCATGAGACTCATGAGACGGACGACAGTGTAGCATAGTGTAGCATAGAGAGCTGCTGGGATAAATTTACCTGCTAGGATGCAGTTGTTTCACTAAATTGAATTAGTGTCCCAAAAGCCCCTACAAATGGAGCCTCTCAGATGGGAAGCAAACACGGGACTCAAACCAGAGTTGTAATTCAGTTCCCAAAACAAAATAAAATAGCTGGTTTTGTACAGGGAACAGCGATTTTCAATAGAGCAATAAAACTCAGAAAGTTCTCTCTTTGCTTTTTACATGTTATCTTTCAGTCCTCTGATAACCTGGAGAGATGTCCAGCATCTTCTCGTGAAGACGTCCAGACAGGCTCACCTGAAAGCCAGTGACTGGAAAACCAATGCAGCCGGACACAAAGGTGAACAAAACAGAAATGACTTTTCTGCATGATATTTACACATGATATTTTTTATTATTTCTTCTTATCATTTTTGTTACTTATAATGTGATAGAGTAGTAAAGTGGACTCATATGGTCAGTTTGATTTTATATGGTACATTTCTGACACATATGTCCTAACGCATAGTAATATCATGGAACTCTTTAGTACTTTTTTTTATTTTTAGTGGAATAGAATATCGAGTCATGTTTTTTTTAAATGCTTGAAAGTGATTCACTAATTTACACAGCAAAAAATAATTTTCTTATTCAGTATTTTTGTCTTATTTTTGGTATATTCCATAAACAAACATTCATTTATTTAAGAAATATTTATTTATTTTGTTAGTTAGTTATTGTGTAAGGTAATAAGATTTAAAGGGACAGTTCACCCAAAAATGAAAATTTGGTTATCGTTTACTCACATTCAAGTTGTTCCAAACCTGTATGAGTTTCTTTCTTCTGATGATCACAAAAATATTCAGCAAAAAAATTGCACAAATTATTTGGAAGAATGTTGTTAAGCAAACAGTTGACAGTAGCCATTGACTTCCATAGTATGGAAAAAATGTGACCCTGGACCACAAAAGCAGTCTTAAGTCGCTGGGGTATATTTGTAGCAATAGCCAAAAATACATTGTATGGGTCAAAATTATCAAATTTTTTTTTTTTGCCAAAAATCATTAGGATATTAAGTAAAGATCATGTTCCATGAATATATTTTGTAAATTTCTAACCGTAAATATATCAAAACTTCATTTTTGATTAGTAATATGCATTGCTAAGAACTTCATTTGGACAACTTTAAAGGCGATTTTCTCAATATTTCGAATTTTTTTTGCACCCTCAGATTCCAGATTTTCAAATAGTTGTATCTCGACCAAATATTGTCCTATCCTAACAATCCATACATCAATGGAAAGCTCATTTATTCAGCTTTTATATGATATATAAATCTCAATTTTGAAAAAAAAATTGACACTTAAGACTGGTTTTGTGGTCCAGGGTCACAAATATACCGTGGAAGTCAGTGGCTCAGCAGAAGGAGGAAACTCATAGTTTTGGAACAACTCGAGGTTGAGTAAATGATGACAGGATTGTCATTTTTGGGTGAACTATCCCTTTAATTTCAGAAAATATATCTTTAATATTATGTTTATTTTTCTTTCTTCGTTGGCAAATTGCGTAAGAAAAAATTTTGTTAAAAATGTTGAAAAAACTGTGGCCAGTGGCTTAAGAAAAATAAACTTAATTTAAGATATATTCTCTGAAAACAAGTCCTACTTTATTAGAAATCTGATTCAGTGAGTTTGTCAAATAATTTGCTGTCCTTAAAATGAATTTGTTATAACATATCAGCAATATCTGTCCTGCACTCTAGATATCAACATCAGCATTAAAACCCCATGTTGGTGACACTAGTGAATAAAATTTCAACATGAATGTCTTCTGAATAAGTCTAGACATTCTGCTGTCTGTGACATCCGTACCTGGTTAATAGTGTGTGTGTGTGTGTGTGTGTGTGTGTGTGTTTGTAGTCAGTCATCTGTATGGCTTTGGTTTGGTGGATGCTGAAGCCATGGTGGTGGAAGCCAAGAAGTGGAGAAACGTTCCTCCTCAACACACCTGCAGCAAGACCTCTGACCGCAGAACACGGTGAGGAGATGCTCACTTCAGCATTTACACTGACAAATATAACTCACTTCTATTCAGTATTTTACTCAAATACTTTGAAAGAAATTGATACTTACTGTATACTCTTCAAGGATGCATTAATCAAAAGTGACATTAACAGCATTTATAGTGTTGCAGAATTTTTTTACATTTTGTCTTCCAGTACAAATGTTGAAATACCCAAAACCAACATCAATTTACTTGAGGTTTTTATCAACTGTTTATTTATAAAGCACAACTGTTTTCAACATTGATACTGAAGACTGGAGTAATGGAAAATTCAGCTTTGCCTCACAGAAATAAATTACATTTTAAAATATATATTCAAATAGATAAGTTCTTTTAAATTTTATTATTAATAATACATTTTTTAGTATTTACTGTATTTTTGATTAAATAAATTCAGCCTTGGTGAGCAGCAGATAATATATAACTATCCATATATCTGAATATTCCTGTGAATTAAATACTTTACAAATGAAAGGTGCTTCATCTCAATTGATTATTTTCTCCTTCAGTTTGTGCAAACTTAAAGGTGATTACACATAACCAGGTATTTAAAAAGTCTTCATATTAGACTTCATATCTTGTTGTTTTGCTTCTAAATGTATCTTGATTTAAGAAACTTTCTGCACTGGAAAACAAGGTAAAAATAATTAAGAAGAATATTTTTTTTTTTTTTGTAGTGTGATGTGAAGATACAGTAAAAGTTATTTCCATATTCTAGTTAAATGTTATGAATGAAGGCATAATGGAGATCTACTGAATGTTGTATTTTCAAACTATCACTAATACAACTCATTTTCTGCTCTCTAGACATTTACATTTAGAGAATATATTGACAAGTTGTGTTTCCTTCAATTGTCTTTACTTGGTCTTAAAAATTCTTAAACTGACCTTCATAAAACCTGCAGAAACCCAAATGAATGATCCATCACAATGCTATAAATCTTGCGTTAAAAACAAAAGACTCATTGTTATGAAACTGTATATATTCTGTCATACCACCATCACAGTTACTGTCTCATCTAATTCATTTAAAGCACCTTTAATAATGTGGAAAACATCTCCAATCTACTGATCCACCCCCCCCCCCCCATCCTCACACGTGACCCAATTGAATCTGAATGTCTCTGCAACAAATCCTGCTTTTTCATTTCCAGCGATATCTGATTCTGAAGGGAATAATTAGAGGCATTTATTTCCATCAGGAGGGCAGTGGTGGGAACTGGAGCATGTCTAAGCGTTATTAGCTCATAACGTGAATCATCATCGGCCTGCTTTGAAGAGCGATGTACAATCAGCAGACGTGTCGAGAAAGTCCACTTCAGCGCCATGCATCACTTACGCATTCAGTGCAACACTTCAGTTCTTAATTCAGATCTCTGCGATATAACCTGTAAGAGCTCTGAATTACTGAGGTATTGTGGCAAGCTATTGGGCTTTATGACAAAGTGTCCATTTTTCCAGGAGTATCTCAATTTGTCTGCTGTGCCGCGGTGGTGTTGTGTATTGAGCAGACACTTCCTGCATACAAAGGAAGTAGGAGATATTTTCTGCAAAACTTTACACATATTTGTTTGGTCAGATTTGTCTTTGATCCAGTACTATTTCTATGTTAGTTTAGCAAAGTCATTAAAAGTAGTGACACTGTTTTATTTTTATACAGTTTTATTTATACTAGTATTCCTTAATATTTTGAATTAACATTTATTTTTATATTTTTCGTTTTTATTTTCATTTTAGTTTTAGTAATTTTATGTACTCATTTTTATTATTTTTGTCTTCTTTATCTCTAATTTATTTTTATTTTAGTTTAGTCATTTTACTAATTAAACCTATTTTATTTCAGTTAGTTGCCAAGGCAACATTTCTATTTTTTTTAAGTTCAGGTTTTTCATCTAATATTTTATTTTATTTATTTTAGCTTTAATTCAAGCAATGAAACTGTTTTTAATAGTTTATTTCAGTTAACAATAACAATAAAAATCTACTTTTTTCAAGTTGTGGTGTTTGACAAAGCGCTTTACAAGAAATGCTGCATATGAATGTAATTTTGTCAGTTTCTATTGCAAAATAGAAAACATAATTAAGATTACCTTTACTTATGTTTTCCTTAAATTATGAGTAGCTTGTCTCTTGGCAAGCTACAGTTTTAAAGAAGCATCTACACTTTACACTAGCATTTTTATCTATATACTATTATAGTATTTATTAATATTTTGAATTAAACTTGATATTTTCTGTTTTAATTTTAGTTTTTAGTATTTAAAAAATTTATTTCTGTATAGGCTTTCATTTTTTATTTAGGTTTTAGTCATTTTAGTACTTAAACTGTTTTATTTTCGTTAGTTGCCAAGGCGACATTTTAAATCTTTGTTTTATTCTAATTTTTGTTTGAAGTCTTTTAAGTTGAAGTTTTTCATCTAATATTTATATTTTATATTATTTTAGCTTCATTTAAGCTAAAACTAAAACTAGTCAACAATAACAACTTTTATTACAGTAGTTATATTAGTCTTTAATTTCTAATATTTGCAATTTACTGTTTCTTATTTCTTTATATTTATTTCAATTTGAGTTCAAGTCATTTTAATACTTCAGTATATTTGTGTTTTCGTCTCTCTGGGTGTTGGATGGTTGTATTCTTTCACGCAAACACAAGCGTGCCACAGCAGCGTCAGCACAGAACCGGCACACATCACAGCCCGAGCGGGAATGTGGCGGTCACACGGAATGTTTGGCGCCGTTTCCTGCAGCATTGTTCCGAAACGGAGTTTGAATGCGCGACTGTTCTGTGTGGCCTAATTTGAACTGTGATATCTCACGCTGGCACGTCCAACTAATGTATATTGAAAGGGATTTTCTCTCCTTTCATATCTGGCCTCAGAGGATGTGCTGTCACTGCTTTGAAAGGCAGATTATGGTGGTGATCTGTTGAAGGGCATGATGAAACACTGTGACCTTAAAGCTTTATACTGTTTTGTTTTAGTACAGTTTTAGTGAAATATAAGCTGCGGTTTCTTTTCTGGCTTGCTGCATTGCGTATTTCCTTTAATAACGGATGTAATTAATAAAACGCTTATCAGGAGTGTTCCATCCCTATCAGCAGCAAGTACAAACTTGATTATTTGTGAAATCTAATTGAAATAATATGGGGGTGGAACACATTTGCATCCAAATGGTAATTAATTTGCACGGAGTTTGACCCCAAAATGCTGCTATAAACTACTTGATCGGCTGAATTACAGTTTGTGGAAGTTGTTTGCGTAAGATGTTTTTTTTTTTTTTTTTTTAAAAAGTCTCTTCTGCTCACCAAGGTTGTGTTTATTTATTTTATTATACAGTAAAAAATATATAAAATATTTTGAAATATTATTGCAATTTAAAATAACCGTTTTCTATTTGAATATATTGTAAAATGTAATTTATTCCTGTGATCAAAGCTGAATTTTCAGCATCATTACTCCAGTCTTTAGTGCCACGTGATCCTTCAGAAATCGTTCTGATATGCCGGTTTGCTCAAGAAACATTTCTGATTATTATCGATGTTGAAAACTGTTGTGCTGCTTATATTTTTAAGCTCAAAAGAACAGCTTTTATTTAAAAAAATTGTAACATAAATGTCTTTAATACCACTTTTGATCAATTTAATGCATCATTGCTAAATAAGAATATTTATTTAATTTTTTCCAATTTTAAATATTTGAAAAATTAAATGTAATACATTTTAGTAAAATATAGTTGGATATAATGCAACATTTGCTTTTTGCCCACTGCCTAAACTGTGATAAAACAGAGTCTATACTGAAAACTAAAATACTATACAAAGCAACACAATAAGAAAGCACTGCTAGTAATAATCAGAACATACTGGATTCTGAAGATACTGCTGTGTAGATCAGCATTTCGCTGATGCAGTGGTAAATCAGTGCATTAATCTTGTGCATTAGTATCAACACATTCAAACCTGCATTCAAACCAGAGCATTCTCATGCATATTCACATCTTGATGTATGTCTTTAATGCGTTGTGTCGATGATATCATCTGTCCTCTATCAAGGACGCCACATGGCTTGATTTCTCTTCCTCTGTATCCAAGTTCACATCATTTGCAATGTGCGTTGAAAGAAATCGATCATCAAAACGAAGCAGCAACTATTGATCGTCTCTGGGCCTCGTGTCTGGGCCGGCTGATGGGATTAAAGACCTGTCAGCGCATCTCTCAATAAACTCTTTAGACACATGTCAAAAATTTTGACATTTGCCAAGAATTGCCCCGGGTTGGACAGGTAGTTGTTTTGAACTGCTGGTTGGTGCTTGAAGTGTGTAAAATTCTGTCTGATAGCAGGAAGGAATCTTGCAGGAGGTGATAGATTGCTGTGTATAAATGCTATTTTAATCATCCTAATGCTTGAGGAAGTTATGAACAACATACACTTAAAATATTAATATAAAATTGGTGCTTGACATCATACTGTTTTTGTACAACATGAGAATAAACCTAAAAAAATGCAAATATGCTGAAAATGTACTCATTCTTAGACCATCCAAGATGTAGATGAGTTTGTTTTTTCATGGGAAGTGAATGGGTGCCGTCAGAATGAGAGTCCAACCATCTGATAAAAACACCACAATAATCCACAAGTAACCCACACCACTCCAGTCCATCAATTAACGTCTTGTGAAGAGAAAAGGTGTGTGTTTTTATGGAACAAATCCATTATTAAGGCGTTTTAACTTTGAAACAGTCTTTTATGGCCAAAATATCAGTCCATAATCCATAATAGCATTTACTCCAGTGAAAAAGTCCATCCCCTGTTGTCCTCTCACATCAAAATCTGCCCATGCATTTGTTCTGGACTGTTTTCACTCATAAACGGTGCTTGATGTGTGCATAATTCTCTCCTGATTCAGACAAGATGATTTTTCCACTTTAGGAAGTGTTATTATAAATTACGGACTCATATTTTAGCTGGAAGCGAGGATTCGAAGTTAAGAACCTCTTAATGATGGATTTGTTTCTTACAAACACGCAGCTTTTGGCTTCACAAGATGTTAATTGATGGACTGGAATGGTGTGGATTATTATGATGTTTTTATCAGCTGTTTGGACTCTCATTCTGATGGCACCCATTCACTGCAGAGGATCCATTGCTGAGCAAGTGATGTGATGCTACGTTTCTCCAGATCTTTTCTGATGAAGAAACAAACTCATCTACATCTTGAATGTCCTGAGGGTGAGTAAACGTTCAGCAAATTTTCATTTTTTGGGTGAACTGTTCCTTTACATTAATTGTTCCTTTAAGAAGTGTTACATTTATGATTAAATGTTTGATGAAAAGCATTTCTGCAGGTTCTGTTCTTTAAAAAAAAACATCCTTCTCTTGCATTCTCCTCATCACATATCTTTCTTTCTCTATTTACCAGAATGCACTTTTGCTGAAGACAGAGACCTTTTAAAAACAGGCTGGAAGGCTGTATAACTGGAATAAATCGTCGTAAATAGTCTCTGTTTGAATGGTAGGAAGACGTTTGGTGGGCATAAATATTTAGGTTAGACCAGGATGACCAGATGACGATGATAAAAAACGAGGACAGGTCAGAGATGTTCTGTTGAGTAGTGCACATGCTCATCGAGTCAGGCTTGGTGTGATTTACGTTACTGTTTAATGAACAGTAATTTAACAAGATTTCTAAAAGTCAGCATGCAGCTGAAAGTTTAAGAATCGGTCAGATGGCAGCCAGTGAGATACTAGCATGTATTTCACGAACACAAATGTCGTCATGTGCGTAATTACTCGCATGCACGGCAGATGTTGTCTTACCTCTCCAGATTCAGAGGAAGCAGCAGATGTAGTACGTACTGTTCTGCGAACAGGTCAGAAACTACAGGACACCCGCTCTTGTTAACTTTAAAGGAGCAGTTCACCTCAAAATTTAAACTGCCATCATTTACTCTCCCTCATGTCTTTCCAAACCCAAATGGCTTTCTTTTTTTCTTCTTCTGTGGAACACCAGAGAAAAAGAGCAAAACATAAATGTTATTTATGGAACATGTACACTACATTCAGAGCCTTCTGACAGTGGTATGAGCACTTTGTATGAGGAGTAGACTGAAAATGAAGGAGTTATTCATGGAAAATCAGCTGTGGTTACCATTCACATTTACAGTGTTTTTTAGCATTATTTAAAAACTATTGTAATATTTATTAATATTTTCAGTAATGTTATGTGCTTATTATTATTTTTTTGTATATATTTTAAGAATTTTTCTTAATTTTTTTTTTTGTTTTTAGTTAGCTGTCAAGGCAACATTTCTAATTTTCATTTTTATTTTTTTATCTAATATTTAAATGTAATTTTATTCCAACTTTATTTAATGAAAAAAAAAATCCTAGTTGTAGTTTAGTTAACAACATTATTCAATTAGCAATGTTATTCAGTTTAACTTTAATGAAATATACCATATATAAAATTATATATTATTTTAATATTTTTAGGAAATTGCTGTCATTTTAATTAAAATAAAAAAAAAATCCATTTAGCTTTAAATTATATGTATTTCAGTTGTGATTTTAGAAATTTATTTCAACTTGAATTGGCTTTATTTCTGTTAGTTGTTAGCTTTAATGTATATTTATTACAAATTCCGTCATAGATATTTTAATGCTTAAATTTGAGTTAGTTTCCAAGACACCATTTCTAATTTTCTTTCATTTATTTAAGTTTAAGTTTTTATCTACTGCTTATATTTCATTTTATTCCAGCTTTATTTCAATTAACAAAAAATAAAACAACAATTAATAGTTTTAATTATCAATTACAACAATGTACAGCATGGATTAGAATGAAATATATTTTTAACATTGAAAATCTATATTTAAAACTTATTACAGAACTATATTAGCTCTTTTACAGAAGTAAGAAAGTAATACAGGTTGGAAATATACTTTATGTTTTAGGGTCAACAGCACAAATCACAGCTAAGCAAATTTAAAATGTTTACTTTTAGCAACTAAACAAAGACTATAAGGCAAATGCTTTTCTGACTGTATGTATAACTTCATCAGGACTCGAGATTTGGCTTGTAAATTCATGACATCAGGTCACAGTGTGGACACAACAGAAGAACATGTTGTTTTAGCAAGTTCATCTCTCTCTGACGGCTAAACAGGCTTTCCAGCAATATAGCTGTTTTTGGGGTTTGATCGATGAACTTGATAAAGCAGTGGAGAGTAAATGAGAATCCCACCCTGTCTAAACTGTGTTTGTTTTGAAAGATGTCAACCTTTTTGTTTGCGGCCGTTCCTCTGAGAGTGTCGCCCTTAAAGCAGCAGTTATGATGTTGTGTTATGTTGAAGCGTTTAATTTAGTTTGGGCGAAAAGTAAAACACTGTCTTATCCAACACACATTTTTAGCTTCCCCACATCTGTCCTGTAAAATCTGGTTATTAGATTAATCAAATGCTTAATATCCATTGTTTTATTGAGGTTAGTGATCTTAAAATGTTACTTGATGCAATAAAATGTTGAAAACTGTGTATCATATATGCTACTAACAGTCAGTGTTATTTTAGTATTGTTTACGCAGCATTATAGTATTTATTAATATTGTGAATTAACTTTAATTTTTATATTGTCATTTTAATTTTAGTTAATTTTTGTGATTTTGTACTATGGTTTTGCATTTTTTCCAGGTTTTTTTTTTATTTTTATTTTTTTCTATTTAGTGTTATATTTATTTCAATCCTAGATTTATTCATTTCATTACTTAATTTTTTACTTTTTTTTTTTTTTTTTTTTTAAATTTCGGTTAGATGCCAATGCAACATTATATTTAATTTTATCCCAGCTTTATTTCAATTAACAAAGAATTTTAGTAGTTTTTAGTGGCTGTAGTTTTAGTTACAACACTGTACAGAACATACTTAATGAAATATATTTTTAAAATGGTAAAATATTAAAATAGATTTCATTTAAACTTTAAAATGTCAAAATATATCAACTTTAAGATGCAAGAAAACAAATTTCCAATGTTAAAATAAATTTTGGGTAAATGCAAGAAATATCTATATTTTTACTGTATAATTTTTATATACATGTTGACAGTAAAAGAACATTTTAGTTTGGGTGTCCTGTCCAACATGCATTTTCTTGTGAAATCCATTCATTAAATTAATCAAATTCATTGTTTTATTGCAGTTAGTACCTTTAAAATGTGACTTGCTGCAATAAAATGTTGAAAACTGTGTATCATTTTCCTAATGATGCTCCTTGCTGTCCTTTGATTTTGTTCATCAGAAAATTGGACAAGCAGCCTGAAAGCATTGAATAGTAAATGTCATGGAAGGGAATGATGAGATGGAGTGATTTCTGCATTCAGATTCGTGGTTTTGTTTGCTGACGGAGGTGCAGAGTGAGAATCCAGTCTCCTGCTGCGCCGACTCTCTTTAACCCATCAAAACACTATCACTCTCTCTCTCTGTGTGTGTGTGTGTGTGTGTGTGTGTAGTGCTGGCTGTGTGCTTGACCACTGATATTGATCATAGATTGGGTTTTATTTATAGCGTCTCACGCTCGGATGGCTATTGAGAGGGAGTTAGCCCACGCTTCCAATCTCATTAGCTTGGCTGCCATCTATCGATTTATAGTCTCATTCCTTTGGCTCTATGAAGTGAAAAATGTAATGGCTGAATGCCATAAACAGTTGTCCTGTGCTTGATGAGATTCATTGTTTGCACTTTTCTCTTGGAGTTGTTCTGTTGCACCGATCATTGCTTTACATACAGGAATCATAATGCCAAGCATCTCCATGTTAAGTGTGATGATATGGCATAGTGGTTAAAGACTGGAGCTTATGACTAAAGTGTCATATGGTGGGGAAAAGAGAGAGAGAGAGAGAGAGAGAGAGAGAGAAAATATATATATATATATATATATATATATAGTCAGTTTTCAATTCAATTATAATTTTAGGAGTTTAAAAGTTTTAGATTAGTTTTTGTAATTATTTGTTAGTTTATTTATATTTAACTTTTTATGTTGATTTCATAATTTATCTTTATTTATTCATATTTATTGATACATTTAGATCATTTTAATTCTTACATAATTTGATGTGCTTTTGTTATTTTTATTTGTTAGTTTTTATTATTTCTATAGCCGTTTTTATTTTAGTTTTAGTAATTTTTGTAAAATTAATTTTAAATGAATTTTGTTGAATATTTATATTTAAATTTATTCCAGCTTTATTTAAATTAACATTTTTGATTAGTTTCATATTTTTTTATTTAATTTAAGCCTTGAAATGTCAAAATACGTTACAAAATATAGGTGCAAAGTATGAGAATTTATGTCTAATTTTAAAATAATTTCTTTTTAAAAAATGTTATTTTTATTAATTATTAATGTATTAATTATTTTAATATATAATAATTATATATTAAATAATGTGTTTATAATAATTTAATACTATTAATGTATTAATCTTTTAATATTAATATAGTTTTATTGAATAGTTTTGTAAATTGTTAAATAAATATAAGCCAGTTTTTGTTTTATTTATATATATATATATATATATATATATATATATATATTGCATTTAAACCCAGGGAAATGCCTGTCCTCCATATGGATGCTGTTTCTCCCCAGGTTTCAGCTGAAAGTTTCACAGCAAGCTGTCGTGTTAAATTGAAGAGGCGCAGCCTTCCGTTTTAAGCATGTTTTCTTTTGATTGTCAGTCACAAGATTGAAACGAAGCTGTAGCACAATCTCCACCTAGTGTATTTCTTGGCGATGCTGCTTCTGAACGTGTGTTAAATAATGGCTCAGACCTCAAGTGACTAATTTTGTTGCCATCTGTGCACTGTTGTTTATCAGCACAGCCATAAAACACCGCAGCCGCCATTATAAAGCTGTTGAAACGGTGTTGCTCCAGAGGAAAAAAGTCCTTAATATCCAAAACGAGCATCCGGATCGACCGAATAGATGATCCTGCAGCTTAATGAGCCACGAAACGGCATTGTGGAAGAGTAAATATGACAATGTGTGTGTTTGGTTTATTATTTTTCACACTATTAGGGCCAAGGTTATGTGTAATACGGACACTCTGATGCTTATGATGTGATTTAAATGATTTGGGTTGGAATAAAATGAACAGTTCAGGCAATTTAATACTTCTTTATTACATTTTTTATCTTAACGGTCCACGTTAGGGGTGTGATTGATGCTCTGGCTGCACAAAGGATTATGGGAAATGTAGTTTAGTCATACAAACCTGTCGCTTCATAAACCAGTAGTGTTGTTTTTCCCATTTGATTAATATTCTTCATGAAAAGTACACAAAATTTATTAAAATCTCTCTCTCTCTCTCTCTCTCTTTATATATATATATATATATATATATATATATATATATATGTATATAATTAATATAAAAATAATTTTTTATATTAATGTAAAATATATACATAATATACTTACAACTATTAAATTGAAAAATTATGTAATATGTATTGTATGTAATAGTAAAAGTTTAAAGTGTGTGTATATATATTATTTTATAAAAATATATAAAATAATATATAAAAAGTATACAAATTATATAAATTTTATCTAAATATAATATAAAATTATTTATATACTGTAATATATAAATTAAAAGGATAAATAATTTATATGTAATATATAAACTAAATTTATATATTATAACTCTCCAAATACATTTTCCTATCCAAGTATTTTACTTATTTATTTAAAGATAATGAGAAATGTAATTTAGTCATGCAAACCTGTCATTTCGTAAACCATTAGTGTTGTTTATCTAGTTTTATTGCTATTATTCATAAACAATACAATAAAAAGCATTTAGCTTCCATTATTAATCTTTAATTAGTGTCTTGCAAAGTTGGGCTTAGCAGATTAAAATTGATCATTATGATATTGTGGTGTTGTTTATGTCTGCTCATCTTGCATATATGATTGTCCTGATATGCCTTCATTGTAGCAGTGACTTTGTTTGCTAAGACAGTAAGAGATGTAAATAAAGTCATGCGGTCTTTGACAGTGACTCAAAGGAGGCAGGACTTTCCCAGAAGGCCACTTGTCCTCAGAACACACTGCTCGCCTTAAGTTCAGCCGTTTATCTTGTTAAGAGGCATTTTGTTTCATAATGCGAGTCCCTTTACTCCAGATATGCTTGAGGACAGCCGGGAAAACTGGGAGTTTTTCCTTTTACGCAAGCAGATACAGAAAGCAGCCGTCATTTACGTCACATGCATCACGCGGAGAATGCATCTTCTGCATTACAAGTTATCATTTACTCGCCCTCACGTCATTGATTTTTTTTTTTCCTTCTGTGAAATAATGTTATTCTGATCTGCTGTTTTTCATACATTGAAACAAAATCCAACGTGGATTTTGATTTTCATTGCCAAGCTTACATTTACATTTAGTCATTTAGCAGACACTTTTATTCAAAGCAACTTACAAATGAGGAGTTGTGTAAAAGAAAAAAATACAGCATAAAAGTATCAAGTAGGTCATATGGAGTATGATGAACGTAAATTTCCACTTGTTTCTCACACAAAACTATCATTTGACTTCAAAATACATGGAATAGAGCATGTGCGTTTTAAGGACTATTTTTATGCCAGTGACAAACAAACAAACAATATACAAGTAAATAAAGTATAACTGAGATAGTATTATTTTATTTTTTTTAATTTTAATTTGTTTTTATTTTCATTTTATTTTTTAGTTTGTTTATATATATATATATATATATATATATATATATATATACACACACTATATTGCCAATAGTATTGGGTTGCCCCTTCTAATGAACAGGTTTGACTACTTTAGTAATTTCTATGAGTATAAATCTTAATGTTAAAGCATATAATGATATTCTAGGAAATTATGTG
>JAFVLL020018348.1:31741-176889 GCA_021397915.2 Tor tambroides | reverse complement strand
TGGACGGAACCAGCGGAGACACAGGAAGGCGCTTGCGAGGAGCGGGCACAGGAGGGCGCTGTCGAGGAGCAGGCACAGGAGGGCGCTGTCGAGGAGCAGGCACTGGAGGGCACTTGCGAGGAGCAGGCACTGGAGTCCATGACATTCCCTCATAAACAATTAGTACTCCTACCGGCACCTGAACCTCCTCCCTCGGTGACTCCGTCATCGCCATGTCGAGTGGCGGCCCCATCATGGCCGCGGGCGGCGGAACCATCGTCGCCCTCTCGAGCGGCGGCATCCTCATCGCCGTCTCGAGAGGCGGAATCAACTTCGCCGCGGACGGCGGCCTCTTTATCGCCGCGGGCGGCGGAATCATCCTCATCGCCGCGGGCGGTAGCAGGCTGATGATCCCCGGGCCATCCCTGCGGGGAACGAGTCTCAGCCTTCCTCTCATCGTCTGTATCGGTCGAGTCTTCTGTTACGGTTGTGCTGTCCAAGGAAGGCAGGAACACGAGGAGTACAAAAGATGATATTTTAATAAATGAAACGG
The DNA here is from genome assembly GCA_021397915.2 of Tor tambroides. Taxonomy (NCBI): domain Eukaryota; kingdom Metazoa; phylum Chordata; class Actinopteri; order Cypriniformes; family Cyprinidae; genus Tor; species Tor tambroides. Next base: position 176,357 of record JAFVLL020018348.1, on the reverse strand, counting down.
ATGTACATACAGGAAGCACAGCAAACAACTCAACATTACTTTAACATAACTTTAAGACTCGACAAAGGACTGGAACTAAACTGAATGCTTTTAAAGGAAACAGAACAAAGGAGCAAACGAGATGATTAATCAAACACAGGTGAATGAACTTAACGATGATTAGCTAATGATTGGAAACAAGGACAGGAAGAACCAAATAAGGGCAAACAGGAACTAAACAGAAACAGACACGTTACAATTATTATTATTATTATTATTAATAACAACAACAACAACAACAATCTTTATCTGCTATGTTTGTTTAAACATTAGACAGGTAAATTAACAGATATATTAGACAAAAATGAACAAATAGTCACTATTTATAAATTGTTATTATTATTAATAACAACAACAACAATTTTTTTATGTTTGTTTAAATATTAGACATATGTATAGAATAAGCAGAATACTGAATTATCTTTTTAACACATATGTATGTCCTTTTATGTAATTATGTATGTTTATGTGCATTTGCAGAAATTTGGCATATTTCTGTCCCATAAAATTACTTCCGTTGATGATACCTGGTGTAATCAGGTTGATTCAGTCATATTAAGAGGTAGTTTTGTCTTGTACCATTATTATCAGTATTATTACATTTTTCGTTTACCTGACAAAAATATGTTTTCAGTGCATGTACATGTTGCACTATTTGTGTACTTGCATTACCTTCGACTTTGCCGTTTTATAATATTCTAATGCATTTGCCACATCCTGTCCTGCTTAGCAGCACTTTTCCCATCTGGATTGTTCTGTTATGATTACATAATTATGGGATTGCAGTAAGATCGTGACACTGTGGTGAATACGTGGCTGATTCAGTCGTGATGCTGTCTGATCTGTCTGTATATTATGATTTTTTTGGACACTGTCTTGCTCAGTGAAGTCTCAGCGGCGCTTAGTATCTGCCAGCGTAGCATAATTTGCATGTAAATGTATTCAGATGAAGGCAAGCAGGGAGACCACCAGCTTTGCTGGATCTTGTGTACCAGAGTACAGGTGTCTGTAAAAATGAGTCGCATCTCAGCAGTAGATTATGAGAAGAAAAAAAGGCCTGTATTGCCAGAACAGGTCATATAAACCCCCAATAAATCGCAACTGAAAGTAATTACATTCATCTAATGCGCTGTGATCCGCACTGAATAATGAGTTTTTATGTTTGGCTCGCGGTATGTCAAACCCCGTTGTTTTGCATTTCAGACAGGCACGTTGCAGGCAGCCATAAGGAAGTATCCAGGGGTCCTCATGCTATCAGTGGAGGGAGACGGGCGAGGGAGGGAGCGTGATGGTCTACCGTACAGTACTGGCTGTGTCCGAAATCTAAAGTGAACGACTAAACAGGCAGCGTTTTGTGTATAAAGGTACCTCTAAAGGAAACTTTGTACCGTAAAATCACGTCTAATGATCTAAAACAAATTCAGTTGAACTTTAGAGATAACAAGCACATTTTTTGTGAAAACAATGCTTGTGTAGAAAATGAATCATAAGTTGAATCATAAAAAATGGTTATTTTATTAATAAACTTTAAAATTTGGGCATTCAGACACATTTGAATTGGTTTCAAACCACATTTAAATCGGGTTTGTAAACATAAAATTTAACAAATCTAAACATTTGCTCCGGAAAATGAAACATAAGTTCAATAAAATGAAAATATAGACATTTATTAATGGACTTACTTGAAATCTGAGAGTTCACACTGACACATTTGAATCTGGTGTCACGCCACATTTAAATTAACTCATTTTTGCTGTTTCAACAGTAAAACCTAAATATGTGTGTCAGATTTGCCCAAAAAGCATTTCAACAAGCACCGTAAACATTACTCTCCCCAACAAACAACTTTCAAAATATTGTATTCATTATACTTCGGTAGCCATGTCTGTGATATTTCTCTTTGTTCAAGCATAAATTAAATCAACATCTTAAGCTTATTTAGACAGCAAGCTGAAAAAATGCTTTTAGGCATATTGATGCAAATATTTGTGTAGTTTAAACACAAAAAAACATGACATTTGATGTTTACAAGTCTAATATAAATGTGGTGTGAAACCAGATTTAAATGTGTCTGTGTGAATGCTCAGATTTCATGTAAGTTTATTAATAAATGTCCATAAGACATTGCAATTATGACTAAATGAGGAGAAATATCGCAGATAATGGCTGCCACAGTACAGCAGGCAACAGTACACCAGTAAACATTTCTCTCCCCCACAAAGACTGTCTAAATATCATCTCGGAAAGCGATTGAGCGTGGGAACGAGTAAAAGTGTCAAATATTCAGTCATTCGCTGGCTAGACAGCCCAGCTGCTCTATTCAGCTGCAGGTGAGGAAGGACCCTGGAGGTCAAGGTCAGGGGGGTTTGTATGGTCAGACGTCTCACTACACCCTGAAACAGATTTGATTAGCAAATTAGGGGAACACACAGGATGTAAATGTGCATTTTACTGCAGACCTGGCAACCCTAGGGCAGTCTTTGCTGTCTGGATCTAAACATCTTCTCTTTCTCTTCCTGTGCATCTCTGTTGTCATTGTTTCTTGTTCATCGGACTATAAGAAAATGGCTCTGCTTTGTACAAAAAGCTTTGCGGAGTACATAGAGAAGAGTTTTTATAAAGCAGTGTTAAACAGGGGAACAAAGCCCAGTATGAGCCCCCCTTTATCAAGAGAGTGGTGTCATTGGGGACTGGACGATTTTCTCCACTGGTTCTGCCTGTTGTCTGTCTCTCATTCATCTGCTGGTCATGGTTATTTATAGCCCGCAGAATACCTGATTGATACAAACAGTGATCCAGTGGCATGTATTTTAATGTCTTTCTCGAAAAAACAGCTTGCGCTTACCATCATGATACAATTAGAATGCAGAATTATTACTGAAGTATTGCTAAAGTTAAATTCAGTAAAATATAATATTATTAAACATACTAAGTTTTATTACATATTTGTAAAGATAAATTTTATTAAAATATTAGTAAACAGTTTATATATATATATATATATATATATATATATATAGAGTGTGTGTGTGTATAATGTTATACAATATTTAACATATTAAAATATTATCAAATTTATTTTTATACTTTATTTTTACCCTTTTTTATTGATTAAATATAATATTATTAAACACACTGTTTCATTACATATTTGTAAAGATAAATTTTATTAAAATATTAGTAAACAGTTTATATATATATATATAGTGTTTAATGTTATACAATAATTAACATATTAAAAATATTAAAATAATATCATTTATTTTTATACTTTTTATTTTGAGCCATTTTTATAATAATTGTAATAAATAATTTTAAATAAAAATTAAATAACAGAAATATGATTGTTTAAATAAAATGTTAAAAAGTAAAAACAGTTAACATTTAACATGCTTAAAAATAATATAATATTTTAATAAAATATTATTTTTTATATAATAAGTAATTCTCTGATTCTTCTGATATTAAGATGTTATATTTTTTAAAACTTTAATTTTTATTAATATGTATTTATATTATTGATAAATCTTGATATGGCATGCAAAAACAAAAATGATACTTTATTAAAATATTATTTAACATCTAAAAATATTAGATATTTTATTACGTTTTTTTTGTTATTTATATTTATTGTTTTTAAAATATTAAAAAACCTGTATAATAATATTTTAATAATAAAATTATGATTTAATTTTAATGATAGATATTTATAATATTTACATTTTTAGTTTTGATTGTAACATGCCACATCAAGACATCAATAATAAATAATAACTAACATAATATTCAAATTGTCTAGTGGCTAGTGCATGTGCTCTTGACACAATAATCTGTGGCGCTCATGTGGATGATGCAAGTTCAAGTCTGGCTAACAACATTTCTTGCCATCACTTCTTTTCCTCTCTCTTGACAGTATGTATCATTAGGCAAAAAATCCAAAACTAAATGAAAACGAATGCAGGTCATTTCAACTGCATGATACCAGGCTCCTCCTCTTCCCTGCAGAATGATGCAACTATAACCAGTTATCAAGCTATGTTAACCTTTCTCATTCAGTGCACTGGACATTTGCCAGTCTGAGCGTGTTTAGTGAGCTTATGCTTCCCTCATTCCATACAGGGCCTCCTTCTGCGCCAGCTTTATTTCAAACGCCGCTCCGATTCATGACTGAGTGATGCAGAATTAGTATGCAGCCAACAGCTTGCCTCAAATAATAGGACCCAGGAGCTGCAGCAGAAGTCCAGGGGGGTTAACCAGCGCTCTTCCCCTCACCCCTCACGGTCCTGAACTCAAATCTTAATGGGACATCAGACAGGACTGTCTGAATCGAGGAACAGACGCCCCCCTCCGCAAAATCCCTGCCTGGGTCGTAGGCGCGTTCCCTGTGTACGGAGGGCCGTCCCAGACGGGCGATTCCTGCCCCCACCCAAACGCTGGGTACATCAGACCGTCTCCTGACGGCTTTGGTGCGACATGTCCTCCCAACCGGTTCTATACACATGCTAGCTTAGCGTCAAGCTAGCAGTTTGTTTACAGTCTGAGAATTCAAATCAATCACATTCATGCCTCTCATCCGTTCCAGATGCTAGCTGGATAATGAACCTTTTATCTCTGTAGTGTAAGATGCAAAGCTATGGGCATTTTTCTTTTTCTTTTCTTTTTTTCTTTTTTTAATTCAATACCATAGTATTGTAAAATTGTGGTTTTTAAACTGTTTTGTGATGCCTTTTTTGTTGTACTTTATTTCTTTGTCTTTGTATAGCAGTTATATAGATAGAACAGATAGGCTATATGTCAATTTATTCTTTATTTGAAGAGTTCATTCGCAAAAACAGATAACTCTGTGAAATGTTCAAAAATCATGTTTTTCTATCCTGCATTCCGATTATTATCAATCAAACTGCAGTTGGGTTGTTTTGATTAAATTAAAAATTAATTACATTAACTTTGAAATCGGACTTGCTTCAGAACTTCAGACTTGCTGAAATCGCGTTTGGTCTCGTACTATATCGCATACCTTGTCAGTATCTGCGCTTGCTTGCCTATTTGTTGTGATAAACAGGATAGTGTGTTCAAGCGCCAGCGGAAGACAGTGTAAAGAAATACTGTTTGAGAGAAGCAGTCTATCAGCGGAAGTTGCACAGCTCGTAAGTGTATTTCCTTGTCTCATTAGTGTTTAGCGCAGTTGCCGTTGGGCTAGGAAACGCTGTTTTGTTTACTGTGTTGAGACTTGCTGAAATCGTTGGTCTCAGATACTATATCGCATACCTTGTCAGTATCTGCGCGCCTGCTATTTGTTGTGATAAACAGGATAGTGTTCAAGCGCCAGCGGAAGACAGTAAAGAAATACTGTTTGAGAGAAGCAGTCTATCAGCGGAAGTTAAAAACAGCTCGTAAGTGTATTTCCTTGTCTCATTAGTGTTTAGCGCAGTTGCCGTTGCTAGGAAACGCTTGTTTTGTTTACTGTGTTGAGACTTGCTGAAATCGCGTTTGGTCTCGTACTATATCGCATACCTTGTCAGTATCTGCGCTTGCTTGCCTATTTGTTGTGATAAACAGGATAGTGTGTTCAAGCGCCAGCGGAAGACAGTGTAAAGAAATACTGTTTGAGAGAAGCAGTCTATCAGCGGAAGTTAAAAACAGCTCGTAAGTGTATTTCCTTGTCTCATTAGTGTTTAGCGCAGTTGCCGTTGCTAGGAAACGCTTGTTTTGTTTACTGTGTTGAGACTTGCTGAAATCGCGTTTGGTCTCGTACTATATCGCATACCTTGTCAGTATCTGCGCTTGCTTGCCTATTTGTTGTGATAAACAGGATAGTGTGTTCAAGCGCCAGCGGAAGACAGTGTAAAGAAATACTGTTTGAGAGAAGCAGTCTATCAGCGGAAGTTAAAAACAGCTCGTAAGTGTATTCTTGTCTCATTAAGGTGTTTAGCGTAGTTAGCCCGTGGAAACGCTTGTTTTGTTTACTGTGTTGAGACTTGCTGAAATCGCGTTTTGGTCTTGTACTATACGCATACCTTGTCAGTATCTGCGCTTGCTTTGCTCATTTGTTGTGATAAACAGGATAGTGTGTTCAAGCGTCAGCGGAAGACAGTGTAAAGAAATACTGTTTGAGAGAAGCAGTCTATCAGCGGAAGTTAAAACAGCTCGGTAAGTGTATTTCCTTGTCTCATTAGTGTTTAGCGCAGTTGCCGTTGCTAGGAAACGCTTGTTTTGTTTACTGTGTTGGAGACTTGCTGAAATCGCGTTTATCTCGTATCATATCGCATACCTTGTCAGTATCTGCGCTTGCTTGCCTATTTGTTGTGATAAACAGGATAGTGTGTTCAAGCGCCAGCGGAAGACAGTGTAAAGAAATACTGTTTGAGAGAAGCAGTCTATCAGCGGAAGTTAAAAACAGCTCGTAAGTGTATTTCCTTGTCTCATTAGTGTTTAGCGCAGTTGCCGTTGCTAGGAAACGCTTGTTTTGTTTACTGTGTTGAGACTTGCTGAAATCGCGTTTGGTCTTGTACTGTATCGCGTACCTTGTCAGTGTCTGCACTTGCTTGGCCATTTGTTGGGATAAACAGGAAAGTGTGTTCAAGCGCCAGCAGAAGACAGTGTAAAGAAATACTCTGAGAGAAGCAGTCTATCAGCGGAAGTTAAAAGCAGCTCGTAAGTGTATTTACTTGTCTCATTAGTGTTTAGCGCATTTGCCGTTGTTAGGAAACGCTTGTTTTGTTTACTGTGTTGAGACTTGCTGAAATCGCGTTTGGTCTTGTACTGTATCGCGTACCTTGTCAGTGTCTGCACTTGCTTGGCCATTTGTTGTGATAAACAGGAAAGTGTATACAGCTGAATTCAATTTCCATTTTGTCAAACGGATATAAAAAAAGGTTAGTATACCACGACAGCGGTCGCAGCAGCCCTCGTGTGAAGCCCTCTTCGTGTGAAGACTGAAGAGTGTAAAGACCATTGGCTCTACCGTGTGATTCCACCGGTCAGGGACAGCGGCCAGGGACATAAGTATCCCTTTTTATGTATCCTCTTTCCTACTAATTGTTTCACTTCTGTTTTAGTTTTCTTATAACCAATTCTTACCATGTGTTTCCAGATCACTACTATCACTACCACTCGCAGACCACGCATCACACACTGTAGGCAGTGCAATCCTAACAACCTGTGCACTTTGTCTATGTCTGCTAATCTTACTTTCTTTTTCTATTGGTCTCTGGAATTGTCAGTCTGCTGTCAACCAAGCTGATTTCGTTACTTCCATTGCTAGTCATTTAAGTCTAAACCTCATGGCCCTGACAGAGACCTGGATCAAACCAGAGGACAATGCTACACCTGCAGCACTCCAATAATTTCTCCTTTTCCCACACCCCCCGTTTAACTGGAAGAGGTGGAGGTGCTGGTCTGCTCATCTCTAATAATTGGAAATTTACTCATTTACCATCTTTGGGTATCCTTTGAATCACATTCGATTACTATTACCTACCCTCTTAAAATCCATTTTGTAGTTGTTTATCGATCTCCAGGACCACTAGGTAACTTTGTGGAAGAATTAGATGTGTTGCTCTCAACCTTTCCTGAGGATGGTACTCTCTTGGTACTTGGAGACTTCAACATCCACCTCGATAAACCTCAAGCTGCAGACTTCCACACTCTGCTTGCCTCTTTTGATCTCAAGAGAGTGTTAACTATGGCTACTCACAAATCAGGCAACCAACTGGACCTTATTTACACACGACACTGCTCCACTGATCATGTGCTGGTTACTCCACTGCACACCTCGGATCACTTCCTACTCACTCTTAACCTCAACATGATTCCTGACACAACACATACCCTTCCACATGTCACTTTTCGACGTAACTTACGCTCACTCTCACCCTCCTGGCTATCTGCTATGGTTTCATCTTCGCTTCCTTCCCCTAAACAGTTATCATCTCTTGATGCTAACAGTGCTACTGATACTTTCTGTTCCACTCTGACGTCTTGTTTAGACACTTTCTGCCCCTTATCTTCCAGGCCAGCCCGTACCACCCCTTCTGCCCCTTGGCTATCTGATGTTCTCCGCGAACATCGTTCTAAGCTCAGGGCTGCAGAAAGGGTATGGCGCAAATCACAAAATCCTACTGACCTTAATCGATCTCTCCTCTCTGACTTCTCTGCTAATGTCTCCACTGCTAAAAGGTCATACTATCACAACAAAATTAACAATTCGCCTAACTCTCGCATGCTCTTTAAAACATTTTCCTCCATTCTTTGTCCTCCTCCTCCCCTCCTTCATCAACTTTAACAGCTGACAAATTTGCCACATTCTTCATTAATAAAATTACAAACCTCACTGCACAATTCTCCACACCACAAATTGTCCAACACATATTACCAGCTAACATACACTTGTTCACATCCTTCTCTCCACTCTCTAAAGCAGAAGCCTCTAAACTCATACTTTTCAGTCATCCTACTACTTGTCCGCTTGATCCTATTCCATCTCAACTCCTACAAGCCATTTCTCCTGCAGTTGTACCTGCACGCACTCACATTGTTAACACATCCCTTCACATAGGAGTTTTTCCCTCAGCTTTTAAACAGGCTCGTATAACCCCACTTCTTAAGAAACCCACTCTTACCCCAACTCTTTTAAGGAGCTATAGACTGGTTTCCCTTCCACCTTTCATTGCAAAAACACTTGAATGAGTTGTGTTCAACCAAGTCTCTGCCTTTCACAGAACAACCTCCTGGACAGCAACCAATCTGGCTTCAGAAGTGGACATTCGACCGAAACTGCCTTGCTCTCAGTTGTTGAAGCCCTAAGACTTGCCAGAGCAGTTTCCAAGTCTTCATTACTTATCTTGCTGGATCTGTCAGATCCTCCTGTCAACCCTATTGAGAAAGGGCATCTCAGGAACCGCACTCCAGTGGTTTGAGTCTTACCTCTCAGACAGGTCCTTCAAGGTATCTTGGAGAGGTGAGGTATCCAAGTCGCAACATCTCGCTACTGGGGTGCCTCAGGGCTCAGTTCTTGGACCACTTCTCTTCTCTGTCTACATGACATCACTAGGTTCTGTCATTCAGAAACATGGCTTTCCGTATCACTGCTGATGACACTCAACTCTACCTCTCATTCCATCCTGATGATCCGATTTCTTGCTGGATGAAGGACCGTCACCTTCAACTCAACCTAGCTAAGACAGAACTGCTTGTAGTTTCAGCAAACCCATCACTTCATTACAATTTCACCTTCCAGTTAGACTCATCAACCATAACTCCTTCAAAAACAGCCAGAAACTTTGGAGTTGTCATTGATGATAAGCTGAATTTCTCAGACCACATTGCTAAAACTGCCCGGTCCAGCAGATTTGCTTTATACAATATTAGGAAGATCAGGCCCTTTCCTTCGGAACATGCAACACAACTCCTTGTTCAAGCTCTTGTTCTGTCCAGACCTGACTATTGCAATGCTCTCTTGGCAGGTCTTCCAGTCAATTCCATCAAACATCTACAATTAATCCAAAATGCCGCTGCAAGATTAATCTTTAATGAACGGAAAAGAACGCCTCTGTTTATCAATCAGCTGCTCACATAAAATTCAAGGCATTAATGTTTGCCTACAAAACCACCTCTGGCTCTCCACCCCTTTACCTAAATTCAGTACTTCAGACCTATGTGCCCTCTAGAAGCTTGTGTTCTGCAAGTGAGCGACGCATTATTGTGACATCCCAAAAAGGCACAAAATCACTTTCACTGACTTTTTCATTCACTGTTCCCACCTGGTGGAATGACCTGCCCAACTCAATCGGAGCAGCTGAATCCTTAGCCATCTTCAAGAAACGACTAAAAACACATCTGTTCTCTTTATTTGACCCTGTAACTCTATCACTCTCTATTCTAATTCTATTTTATCTGTCTTTTTAAAAAAAAAAAAAACACACACACCCATGACCCTCTATCAACTATATATTTATTCTCTAACTGCTACTTTTTCTTTAAAAATTAACACTATCTTTCTTTTTCTATTCTACTACTTGTTTTCCTTGAGAAAAACAAAAACTTGAGCAGCAAATGTATGCTAGGCTAACCGAGATCATTGAGAAGCATGTTGTTGCTCTTTTGTTGATTTTGATTGCTTCTATTGTCCTCTTTTGTAAGTCGCTTTGGATAAAAGCGTCTGCTAAATAACTAAATGTAAATGTAAATGTAAAAAACTAAATAAAAAAAAACCCCATCTAACTAACACAATAAAAGACAATAAAAACATAACAATAAAAAACATGATTTATGAAAATTAAGTTATCCGTTTTTGCAAATAAGCACTTCATTTGTATTTTTTAATACAAAAAATATAGTATGTGTATGTGTGTGTGTATATATATATATATATATATATATATATATATAGTGGTGTTTATCTATATTTCTTTTATACATTTTATTTTATTCATACAAAAATATTTTATATATCTTACATGTAAAGCTATATGAAATCTAAATAAAATATTTATATTAATAAATAAATAGTGTATGTATATAATATATAATGTAATAATAATAATATATAACATAATTTATATAATAAATATATAAATAAGCAGTATATACCACAACAATAAAATATACAACCTGCATGAGTCTTTGTTGCTTTTATTGGCAATATTATTATTATTATTATTATTATTATTATTATTATATTGATAGTTTTGTCTGGTTTGAAATATTTCTTTCAATATTTTATCAGAAATATTGTGCTTACTGCAGGTATATTTGTATTCTGTACATATTGCATTTATGACATATTTGAGAAGGCCTTTATATGTGTGTGTAGTTGGCAAAACACACACACACACATATATATTCAAATAAAATAAAATGATGGCAGCCATAGCTGATTTCCACAACGCCACATCCGGCCGCCATGACTTTGTACCATGACCAAGCAGACTAGACGTTGTGCACTGATGATTAAGCAGGGTCAATCATTGAGCTGTCTGCACCTCAATCCCCAGAGGTGATATTAAGCACCCTAGACCTCAACCAACAAGCCCCACACCCCCACAGCCCTGGGGTCAATCCCAGTGCCCAGACAGTCCTTCCCCTGACCTCTGTCTGGCTCTAGGCTCGGGGTCAAACATCACGGCTGATAAAGTCTGTTTCCCCGCCCCTTCAACCTGCATGCTGGTAAACACACTCGTGCTGTGGCGTGGCGGCGGGAGAGCAGCACACACACAGCGTCATCCCCGCACACGTGACGCTGAGCATCCCAGAATCTGAACGCTGTCAATCAATTCTCAAGCCCCTCCCCTCTCATCCGAGTCTGCGCTCAAGCCACACCTCGTTCAGATGCTGTACGGTGAACAGCTTGGCGATTTGCAAAAAGATGGCGCTATGCTATAAAAAAAATAGGCTATAATAGGAAGCACATTGTGTTTCTTAAATGTAATGAGTGAAACTGGTACTAATTCTGTCATTTTTTTCTTGTGTCTCCTCAGGTTTTGGACTAAATTTCGATGCCAGGATCACCACAGACCATCAAGCGGTGATGTTTTTCCTTTTTTTTCTTTAATTACTGTACATAACTGTTTTTCAGTAAGACTGTGTTGTTTTTGTTGAATCTCTTTTTTGTCATCAAGTAAGTATTTTTGGACAATAAAGGTAAGTTCATTTTTTAAAAAGATTTTTGAAATGTACAGGACAAAGGACAGTTAATAATAAATGAGACTGACTCACTGCCAGTTTAAAAAGTTTAACTGAACTTATTCTTGAATAGATAGACAGAGAGATAGATAGATAGATAGATAGATAGATAGATAGATAGATAGATTTTCTGACAGAGTTATTCGTGTAGATGGATAGATATTCAGACAGATATTTATGTAGATGGTTAGATGTTCAGATATATAGATATTCATATAGATGGATAGATATTTATGTATAGATATTCAGATATATATTCATATAGTTGGATAGATATTCAGATATATAGGTATTCATATAGATGGATAGATATTTATGTATAAATATTCATATATATTCACATAGTTGGATAGATATTCAGACAGATGGACATTCGTATAGATATTCAGATATATAGATACTCGGATATTTATTTAGATTAGACATTCAGTTGTAGACATTTAGATGGATAGATATTTATAGATAGATATTAATATAGATGGATAGATATTCAGACAGATGGATATTCGTATTCATAGATACACAGATATTTATTTAGATGGCTAGATATTCAGATATGTAGATAGATGTGCAGATAGATATTCATATAGTTGGATATTCAGATATATAGATATTCAGATATATGAATAGATATTTATGCATAGATATTCAGATGTATAGATATTTATATCGATGGATAGATATTCAGACAGATGGACATTCGTATAGATAGATATTCAGATATATAGATACTCAGATGGTTAGATATTCAGATATAGACATGGATAGATATTTATATATAGATATACAGATAGATATTCATATGGATGTGCAGATAGATGTTCATATAAATGGATAAATAATCAGATAGACAAGAAGAGTTTATTTGCAAAAACAGATAACTCCATTTTTAAAAAATGTTCAAAAATCTTGTTTTTTTATGTTATCATGTTTTTATTGTGTTAGTTAGCTGTATTTATTTAGTTATTTTTACTTAATCAAAATAACCCAACTGCAGTTTGATTGAGATTAATTAGAATGCACAATGAAAAAACATGATTTTTGAAAATTGTTAAAAATGGAGTTATCTATTTTTGCAAATGAACTCTTCATATTCAAATAGATGTGTCGATATTTGTATAGGTAGACAGATATATATTTATATACATAGGCAGATACATTGATAGTTTTAGATACTTACATTTGCTATGCTGTGAACTATTTCCTGCCTAATTGCCTTGAATTTAAGATATGTGTTTAAATAAATCCTGAAAAAAATTATCTGTGTGATTATTTTGTCATTTCTTGGATCTTTTGACATTTTTTCATGAATAAGGTACAATTTGATGTCCTTTGAGTAGTGTTTCAACACATTAGAGCCACAAATCCCATATTGATTTGTTGTGAGAATAATATTATAATATGTTTGATGAACTATTATATAACATAATTGTCCCATAATGAAACACTGCTCTTTTTAAATACCTAAAAAGCCCTGTGGTGATTTTGACCTGAACCCACCTAAAAGGTCACAGTCTTCTTGATTGCATTTAACAATTAAAATCTTACAATTTTGACAAACTGTTGAATTGCTATTAAAAAAAGAAATATATTTTTATATTTTATATATATTATTATATAAAGAAAATATTTTTAATTATTAGCTAATTAATTCCCAGCAGTGTAATGCAACCCTGTTACTGAATGACTGTGGTGTGACACCCAAAATTGTGAAATAACATTATTATTTCATATGGTGAATATCAAAAATTCTACATTTGTTTACAACACTATTACTCATTTTGGCATTTTTAAAGTTAAATGATCTTTATTTTTATTTATTTTTTTATTTATATTTTTAAATTTGTATTACTGCTTGAAAATTATCAAAAGAAAAAAAAAAAACTCACAAATCAGGGATCTATTTAAAAATCTATTTAGTAACAGGGTTGCAAAACTTGCAAACCTCATATAAAATTAATAGAAAGTAAACCACCTCATATAATATTTACTTTGACCTGACCTCAAGTTGACGATCATCATTTTCGTAAGGTCAAAAGCCACCTTACCTCAAAAAAAAAAAAAAAGAGTTTATTTTTAGGGGTTTCATTTGGTATCTTATTCGTCAAAAGAGCCTTTTGTCAGCTTTTCTCAAACTGAGTCAGAAACAGTGAGCTTTCGCTCAGCCAGAAAGTGTTCATTACCTGAGGAATCCAGTTCACTCACACACACACACACACACACACACACACACATCAGTCCTGCTTCCTATTGTTTTCCTTTAACTGTCAGCTCAAGCACTGGTCCAGTGCGCTCCAGTGCATAATACTGAAATCTGCCCCTCGGTCACCCAGCCACACTGACCCGGGATCAGGGCCAAGCCACCCTGGCCGTGACTCAGCCACCGGGAGACCAGACTTTGGCCTGAAAGAAAGTGAGAAGGAGAGATTATCCTATTCTGGGCCGGTCCGGCAGAGGGTACGATGGTATTGACCAGGAGGGGCCACCCATGGAGCGCCCATTGAGCCATGAGATGGCCTGATATACATGCTTACTGAGCATGGCAGATTCCCTTACTCTCAACGGGATAAACTCACACCGAACAAGCCTCTTTCGGAGAGATTAGGGTGGCAGCTCTTGTCCCCTTGGTCACCCCTCCCTCGGCCATCCTCTGCCCAGAGACAGAGCTCAAACAGTCTGGACGAGCAGCTCCGGTAAAACAGTTCTTGGTGGTCTGCCAAGACGTTTATTGTCTTTGTCGGGAGAGGTGAGGAAGGAGTTTGGCTGTGAAGTCCTGCATCCTTTGGCTGTTGCGTCATATTACATTTAGGCTTAAAAAAAAATATATATATGAAATTGTTTAGTCACCAAAATCTGTGTTAAAACAATACTGAATACAATCACAAAGGTATAGGAATTTAAAAAAATTAAGTTTTTGGTGTATTAAATTATTTGACAGAATTTGAGTTGAAAATGTCCTTTTTTATTTGTCGTAAATTACCATTTCACTATGTTATTAATATAAAGAAGTTGAAATAGTCGTCAGCAATTTCTCAAACAACTTTTGCAATAAGATTTTTTAATTCACTAGATGTTGATATTTAATGAAATTATTTGTAATTATTACCATTCAATAAAAATACTGAATTTATTTAGTTTTACTGTTTAGTTTAATAATAATAATAATAGTTTTATTAATTAGTTTTAAAATATTAATAAATACAATTATAAAATATTGCTTTTTAAATATTTTATTTACACATTCTTAATAATACAAGCCTTCACAAGATGAGAAAGACAAAAACAAACAAAAACACTTACACAAAACACAAAACTGTTTTTACATTTTTTGTTGTGACTTTTGCTGCTGCTTTCATCTTTGTGGTGGTTAATGTTTATTCCTCTGAACAAACTGATCTGAAAAAAGAATATTTATATATTAAAAAACATTTTTTATATACAAGAGTGTTTGTAATGCAGTCTGTGGTGATGATTGTTTTCTACTAAGGAGATCAAAATAGCCTAACTGAGGCAAATATATGACAAGGGTTTAAAAAACAGATGAAAGAGTGAATGTCAATTTTGAGATGAATTATCAGTTGCATATAATTGTCATATGGACCATAAATCAAAACAAGTGATAAAATATGAATAATTACAGAAAATAACTAAAGCATAAAGGCCAAAAACATCAAACAATAAAAGTCATTATTTAAATCTAAAATAATTGTGATGATCTTAAATTGTATATAGGCTATATATTTTGTGCACGTTTTGCAATTTTACATTACATTAAAAAATAAACACAGAAACATTACATCAACACAAAAGCTAAGATTCCACAATTCATTTTCCTAATACATGTCGAATAGGCTAAATAGTGTTGCGTGTTCAGTTTGAAATGTCATATGAGAAATGCCTCAGTTGTTCTCACAAAACAAATAAATAGATAGATAAATAAATAAATAAAGCAAACAAAATCATGACCTTAAAAAATATTTCATCTCCAGCAGACAGCATTATTGAAATTTCAGAACTAAGATGCCCTTTGACTCGTCTGAAATAGACTTGAGAATGAACGAGAGGGCGGGTGGCGGGTCAACAGGGGGACTGTGTTTGCGTGTCTGCGCGCGGGGACGGGGGAGGTTACTCTGTGAACTTGAAGAGCAGTTTGTCATGCTAACCATGCTGGAGCTATTGAATTCACACACAGGGAGCAGAACTTTCACAGGACCTCGTCTTTTTTAATGCAAAACCAGTCAGACCCCGCACCCCCGGGGTTCATATACATACATGTCTCAGTATAGCCCTCCGTATGGGGGGAGGGGGGAGGGGGGGTACGACGGATACAACACATATTTATGACAAACTCTACCTCACTAGATAATAATATGTGTGGATACACATTAGTAACTCGTTTTAGTATTTACAAGTGAAGCAGCACCATTGCTAGTTAATGTATAAATTAAGTTCCCTCAAATACGAAAGGCCGCATCATATATATCGCGATTGTTCGCGATTACAGTGAGTAGCTATCTTTAATTGCAAAATAAAACGTTAATAATAAAAATATTGAGTATTTTAATGAAATATGAAGTATACTATTTTTATTAAAACGTTATTTCATTATTTATAGCCTAAATTAAATGGCAATCTTCCGCTACAACAAATAATCCCTGACAAAATAGATCGTAGCGCCAAACTAATGTGGCGCACTGAAAAAAACAATAAGTAAATTTACTTAATTTTTATTTGGCAAGTTTTTGCACACATCAATTTTAAGTAAAATGCAAGTATTTAATTAAGTAAAGTCTACTTAACTAAGTTAGGTAAAATTAGCAAAGGAAATAAGTAAATTTAACATGCTACCATTTTAAGTTGAAACTGCAGTACTTAAGTACATTTCACTCTGTTATGGCTTCTAAAATTTACTCAATGGATGTAGTACTGGATAATAACCATGCTATTAAAGCATGTGATTCACTCACAAACATGTAAGTAAGCAAGTAGACATCTTGTTATCCGTTTAAGATAATATGTCCACTCAAAAGAATTGCTACCCAACTGAACACAGAGACCTCAATACTTGGTACACCATACACAATGATGGTGACAATCAGTGGATAGCGTTTGAGTATGAATGGGTCATTTTGAGTAGAAAATCAACTCCAGATGCCCCAAAACAGTAAGTTACTAAACCTAACAACAAAAGCAACCATAAAACAGTGTAAATACATCTCAAAAACAGCAAAAAAAGTTAACCTTATTAATTATTCATGCCCAAGTGCATGATGGGAACAACAGGATCATGACTTTGATATTTACTTAAAGAATCCTTGTAAACATAAAAAACAATTCCAAGTAAAATATACTTATAAGTTCAAACTTTAATTTCTACAAGCTTAAATTGAGTACTAATATAGAATTTACTTTAATTTTTAAATTTTTGCCTGAACTAAATTATTTAATGTAGAAATTACAGTTGTTTTTATGTAGTATTTACTTAACCAAAAAATCATTTTTATCAGTGCGGAAGTCTTTCGCATCATTGACCAATCAGAAGTCAGGACCGACAAGAATGTGTTTTATGTTTATAACGATTTAATTATGTAGCCTACGATTGTTTAATTTATTTTAATCTGAAAGCCTGCAGCTGAACTTGAAAATATCAGACATTTTGGTATTTAAATGCCATGATTACATTTTAGGTTCAGGGAACGTTTTTATAAGCAGCAGTAATTTATAAGTAAACCCCATTCTTGTTTTTTGCTTTTATTCCGTTCACCTAACCAGTTTATTTGTGAATTTATTCTTTCTCTTCCTTGTTAATACATCAAAAAGCGTGTTTGAATCAAACAGATGCGCATTTTTCTGGAGTCTCATAGTCTGTAATCTTGAAATTGTAGAGGAAGGGTCACTCTATTAGGAGCTTCAATTATGTGTCATTTATTGTTAAATCATAAGGGGGAGTCTAATAAGAGAGAATGCAGACCACCAACATTTGGAACAATGGTACGGTGAGTGCATCTGATTGGCTGAGAGGAAAGCCAGGCTGCAGGCTTCTTCTAATGGAAGAACCAATCACGGTTCATGCTTTGACCCTAAACGCTTTTACTGCACCACCCGCTGATAAGTGGCAATATGCTCTTTCATATAAAATTAACAAGACTGTAGAAACGCGGGAAAGGCGAAAACAGGGGTAGATGCAGGTTAGCGGCTAAGTGTGAAAAAGCGGGCCGTGTAAAAAGAGATTTTTTTTTCATCTGAAAATGACATTTGTTTTGTGTATGTTTTTGTTTTTTCGTTTTTTTCCCCCTGCCTTTTTACAAGGCCATTCATGCCTTTCCATAATGTCGTGCGGGGCATTTTAATGTGGCGACAATTTATGGAAGGTTCTAGTGAGTGGATGCTTGTGAAGCTGCCAAAACTGCCATAATGGGCCGTCGCTCACATATAACACACAGTGCCGCATTTGTTTTAACCAGGAAGCCGTAAAGTGTGTTTTTGACCGTTTTCTCTCTTTGTACTAGCCTGAAGCTCAGCGTGACTTCTAAACGTCTCTCAGATTTTCCTTATTCAAGCCTTCTGTAAATTATTCATGCGTCATTTAAATACATGCAAATGAGATTTCACTCCTCCCTGGTACCTATGGCAACGTCTGTGTTCTGTGGAAACGGCGGGATTGGCAAGAAAACAAGCAGCTTGGAAGTTCAGGACAGACAGAAGTTTCTCATCTCCAACTTCCACCCACTGAGCTGATTAATTAACAGGCCTCCGGAGAAGGTGATGTGGCACTATCATTCACAACTGAGGGGCACGAATAATTCAAGATAAACGATTCAACACACAATCTCACGATATCTGGAGGTGCCAGAACGTTAAAGAATAATAATAAATATTTTGGAGATTTTTTATTCTCTTTTTATAAATATTGCTTTAATAAAATAATATTTATCATATTTTTTTAGGAAAACAAATGTTTGTTTTTTTTTATATTATTTTGCTTTGATAAAATATGATAATCATATATTTAATATAAATTTAGATACTTTATACTGAATTTATATTTATAAGTAAATAAATGTATTGATATTTATTTACTTATTTAGCCTATTTATTTGTGTAGTCAGCCTTGAAATCAAAAATCATCCTGATTTTATTTAGCCTAACATACATTGACTCTACAACAAACTTGAATGTTGAATACAAAACTCTATTATATAAACACAGCGCTGGAATTTGTTACAATGTATTTCAGTTAAAGGGCACATACATAGTTCTGTCAAGGTCAAGTTCAGGCCAGAATAAAATCAGGATTTTGCCAACCCTTTAAATTACTTTATTATACTGCCACCTAGTGGCAATGGCTAAACTGACTATATAATATGTCCTGTGAGTAGTGCCATATTTAATTTTTGACAGGAATGAAAACGAGGCTTTGAGGGACAATGCGTTCAATGGATTGTACTGTTGTTTAACAACACACACCGACTATTCAGCTGACGAAACGTCTGTCTGAAAACAGACAAGAACTCTATAAACAATTGTGAAAGTTGTGAGTTGTGAAAATTACGTGATCTAGGACCTTTATACTGTACGCCCTACATGAAAAAATACTAGAGTAATTTATAGTAAATACTATAGTGTTTTTGAACCATACTATAGTAAAGTGTATTATACTGTAGGCTATATATTATAGTATTTACAACACTTTGTTAATGAATGCTACAACATATTGTAGTATTAACACTAGTGAACTGAGTAAAGTATACTGTAGTATACTTTAGTTTTTACTACAGTAACCTGTAGTGTATTGTAGTATAATATAGGCTACCCTATAGTTGTAGAAAACTGTACAGTATTGGGTAAAGTTGTTACCACAGCAACTATAGAATTACCACAAAAATTAATTCAAGTACTTTACTATAGTATGGTTCAAAAACACTATAGTATTTACTATAAATTACTATAGTATTTTTTGACTGTAGTCTGTCCCTCACAGCCTCGTTCTCATCCGTGTTAAATTCACTATGGCGTCTAACCCAATTAAGGTTATTAGGCTACTTAACTATTATATAGTAAGAGCTAAGATTTAGTTACAAATTAGATGAGCATTTTTACAACTACAATAATTTATTAGAGTCTTTGCTGCTCAATGTAAGGATAACTTAACCTTTGCTTCCCCCTAGTGGTGTGAAAGAAGTCGTCACTTTAAGAAAACGTCCACAATAAAGTCTTTGATGTGTCTTCGATTTTCCCCTCTACAATTAACGACTAATTAAAGCACATACTATAAATAACTAAAGTAGGAATCGTGGTTGCACATTTTGCTTGTTTCTAATGGCATAATGTATCTTACATTACACAGTCCCCCCCAAAAATCTGTTTTGAATTATTAGTAATAATTATTATGAACAGAAATATTGTATTATTTATTTGATTAATATTACAGTAATATAAACTACTTTAAAATAAATATATTTAATTATTTATTACTTAATTGTTTATTAATTGACGATTTGTTTTGTACTATTAAAAGAGTCGTTGTTAAACTTTTAATTTATTAATATGTCACCCAATATATAGGGCAATATGTAAATCAAGCATTTAGGCATCCTTTAATAACTAACATCCCATTAAAACCGAACCTTAAATTGACGTTTAAGATTATTATTATTATTATTAATGGTTTTACCATTCACTTTAAAACTGCAATTAAGATTTTAACTTATCTATTCCCTCTTGTGTTACTTATGAAATTGCATGTTTAATCATAGTTAAATTTTAATTTTATCTATATAGGCCTATTTATTTCTTAGAATACAGCAACGTTTGTATAGTAATCATTATAAAGTGTTGAATATAGTTAACTAGTATTGATTGCTGTGTATTAAATGAATTAGTTTCTGACATGTAATTTATATATCTTGCAATGCAACATAATATATCCATTTATTGACATTAAAATATCAGGTTGTACATAAAAATATGAGCTGTCATACCTCAAAACAACCAACAGATGCCACCAGATATCTAAACAAGCTATTCAAACCTGCTGGATCGACTGCATCATTTTATAGGCCAGTGGATTCTGGTTTGATTTTTATTATAACAATATAACATAATCTTATGTAGACTGGGGAAATAAATTAATTAAACTAGGGAAAATCATTTTGGATGGTGTCCTACTATGAAACTAACCCCCGGTTTCACAGACAAGGCTTAAACCTAGTCCTAGACTAAAATGTAAGTCTGAGCAGTTTCAACTGAAAGAAACTTGCACTGACTGATCTTAAAATATATCAGTGCCTTTGTTTTGTCTCAAGATGCACACAAGTAATTTTTTTTTTTCTAAGCATGTTTATAAAAATTACTTAAATGTCCTAATTGTCCTAATATGTCCTAATCCTGGCTTAGTCTAAGCCCTGTCTGTGAAACCGGGCCCACATGTAAAAACAGCCTAAGATTTACCCCCGGTTTCACAGACAAGGCTTAAACCTAGTCCTAGACTAAAATGTAAGTCTGAGCAGTTTCAGCTGAAAGAAACTTGCACTAACTGATCTTAAAATATATCAGTGCCTTTGTTTTGACTCAAAAAGCACACCAGTAATGTTTTTTTCTAAGCATGTTTATGAAAATTACTTAAATGTCCTAATTGAACTATGGCTTAATCCTGGCTTAGTCTAAGCCCTGTCTGTGAAACCGGGCCCACATGTGTAAAAACAGCCTAAGATTTACCCCCGGTTTCACAGACAAGGCTTAAACCTAGTCCTAGACTAAAATGTAAGTCTGAGCAGTTTCAACTGAAAGAAACTTGCACTGACTGATCTTAAAATATATCAGTGCCTTTGTTTTGTCTCAAAAAGCACACCAGTAATGTTTTTTTCTAAGCGTGTTTATGAAAATTACTTAAATGTCCTAATTGAACTATGGCCTAATCCTGGCTTAGTCTAAGCCCTGTCTGTGAAACCGGGCCCACATGTAAAAACAGCCTGCGATTTAGTTTAATTCCAAACCACAGCTGAAAGAATGACATGAAAGTTAAGTAAAGAGCTTGTAAGAACCCTTCTAAAACTTTTCAAATGTACTTTTATACCCTATTTTACACGTTTCTATCTTTTAAATACCTGTAACATGTTTGTACTACTGAATATTCGCATTAAGTTTGCTTCGGGAAACGATACGACGTCTCCCTAATTCCGTTTGCCGGTGTTCTGCTTCCGGTCTGTCTAAAATCATTTTTGACATACGCACACAGCGAACTTGAGGTGTCAGAGTTAAACATGAGCTCCGGTTCGACTTGTGCTGTATCGGGTTGCTACAACAACTCAAAAAACCTGAAGAGTTTTCAAGAAAGTATGTGTGTAGAACATCAAAAAATCAGGAATGAATGTCCGTGCCCTGCGCCCTATGCCTTACACTGTATGCCGTCGAAAGAGGAGAGGAAACAGGCTTGGCTTGCGGCTTTGAAGTTAAAAAATCCTCCGAAGAGAGTTTACGTGTGCTCGTTTCATTTCGTCGATAAAAAGCCCACAGAGCTGCATCCGGATCCCGAGCTCTACCTGGGTCATAACCGCACTCTTCAAGGCAGACGGAAACAACTTCAGGAAGCTGACGGACTTGGTATGTTTAAGGAATTCAATCATTTCTACATGATTTATAAGATATAAAACATTATTTACAAGACATAAGAGCACCGAGTTTAGTTAGAGCCTGCTTTGCGTAGTCGACGTTGGGACGTGGTTTGTGTTACTTTTCTCAGCGCTCTTCAGGATGGACCAATCACAGTCGTTTGTGATTACAGAAAAAGGTTTTAACAAAATTATTTTCTTGATATTTGTGCTGAAGGTTTACAGTTGACCAGATTATGTTGGAGCGTTCTAGAATTTTGTTTCAGATTCAAATATGTAAATCACTGTACATTACTTTAAAACTTTTGCCACAACTGTACTGAAAATGTAGCAGCAGATTTGATTTCCCTGAGTTTGGTCATTTTAAATGACAATATGTAAATTCATACGAAATAAAATATTTTCAAAATGATGTTTTTTTTTTTTGATAATGTAAAATGAATGAAAATTTTCTACAAATGTTTTTTTTTTCAACCTGTATTTGATCAGGTAACTAACTTAAAATCCAGAAGAGGAAATTATGGTACAATTGACATTTAAGAGGTATTTTATTAATTTAATGATTTTTATGTATGCGTGTGTGTGTGTGTGTGTTTAATAATTTAAATTTGTATGTAATAATTTATTTAAATATTTCTGCATTTTCCAATAATTTAATTTTGAGTAATTTGGCACTCTTTAATTGAACTAATCCAGTTATTTTAATTGCTCTCTTTGATTTTACAGTTTTATAGTCATGAACTTTTTTTTTTTTTTTTTTTTTTTTTGTAATTTAATAGCCTATGAAATAAATATTTATTTAAATATTTCTGCATTTTTCAATAATTTAATTTTGAGCAATTTGGCACTCTTTAATTGAACTAATCCAGTTATTTTAATTGCTCTCTTTGATTTTACAGTTTTATAGTCATGAACTTTTTTTTTTTTTTTTTTTTTTTTTTAATTTAATAGCCTATGAAATAAATATTTATTTAAATATTTCTGCATTTTTCAATAATTTAATTTTGAGCAATTTGGCACTCTTTAATTGAACTAATCCAGTTATTTTAATTGCTCGCTTTGATTTTACAGTTTTATAGTCGAACTTTTTTTTTTTTTTTTTTTTTTTGTAATATAATAGCCTATGAAATAAATATTTATTTAAATATTTCTGCATTTTTCAATAATTTAATTTTGAGCAATTTGGCACTTTTTAATTGAACAAATCCAGTTATTTTAATTGCTCTCTTTGAGTTTACAGTTTTTTTTTTGTAATTTAATAGCCTATGAAATAAATTAACATTTTGTGTTGCCTGACCATTTTATCCATAAATAACCAAAAAATAATATTGACATCTTTCCCTTTACAAAAATGTACAGTGTGAGGTCTTTTAAATGACAGTAACAACATTGCCTATAGTAACTATTGTATTTAGTCTGAAACTATGGTTACCATAGTAAATATTTGTGAAATTAAAGCGTTAGGAGGATGCTCTTCCTCAAGTGAATCTCCTCTTGATGTGGGCCAGTGCGCATGCGCGGTTCGGTGACTCGGGTCCATGTGTAGGCAGCGAGGATCTTTATTTGGCGACCGGAGCGGCAGCGGGCAGGGCAGATAGACAGAGAGGGATCCCCGGGATAGTTTTACACCAAAAATACTAGGGTAAATAACAACAACTAGACGCGTGGAGGGCCCTCGGAAGACCAATAAGCGTTTCATCTTCTCAGTAAGTTCCTACAAAGAGAGATTGAGTGATAACTGGACGTTTTCAGAGTGTTTTGACTTCACATTAGCTTTGCTAGCAACTGGACTGTTGAGTTAAACATAGGATTTACAAACTTAACCATCCGTTTCATCAAATAAATTTGACAGATTCCATCTAACTCTTTCGATACCGATACAATGCGATGTTATAATTAACTTTAGAGAAGAAACTTGTCAATTGTTTTCAGTTTGGGGAAAATAAACTAGTCATTTAGCTCGCCTGCTAATTGGAGTTGATGAGTTAGTCAGCATTAGCTGATGTTAGCCGGGTTAGCTAACTAGTTTTGCTTCCTCAACACTAAACTCACCGGGCTTTATTTATTTAAGAGTTGGTTTGTTGCCACTAAGCTTTACTAAGCTCAAGCTCCTTTTTAAACACAAGAAGTTAGGAAATGTTGGATTTTATCTTTAGATCATCTGACAGATAGTGTGTTTTATCATCATTGGGTTGTATTGGAGTAATGCACAGAAATGTTAACAGTTTGAGGGTTGTGGGTAGTTAAATTGACCCGTTTCGTCTTATATTCACCCAAATTCGTGGACACATTTATTTTAACCCTTGAACAGTCCAGTGAAACAAAATTCTTTTTTTAAGTTTATAAGTTATGAAAATGTATTTTATACCTGCTCACAATTGTAACTAGTAGGAAACCAGAGTTGAAATTGCTTAGTTGGTCAGTAAGACCCAGGAAAGTTGAAAACGATAAAGTAAAATAAAACAATTTTTACTTTACTTTCACTTTATTTCATTACATTTAAAAATTTTAATGTGAATCAATCAGTTACTTCATTAAAATGAGTCTCTGGGTTCCCCCACTGGTTACAGTTGTATGTGTTTACATCATAATAGTGTAATAATAGACGCTTTAAATATTAAATATATCTCTGTTATGACACGTTTTACATTCTTCCTTTTATGGACCTTTGACACGGACATCATTTTTCAGAAAGGACAAACTGGTCATGTGATATTTACACCAGCCATGTAAAAGTGTTCATGTGAAACCAAGAGAGTCTGAACTTTCATTTACAGTGAGCCCTGTATTTAGACATTTCAGTGGGTTTAAAAGGGTTAATGATAAAGAGTCATTCTGCTACTTGTGGTCATAGGTTCCATCCCAGTAACAGTTAAAAATTTGGCATGGTTCTCGGTGTTACATTCGTGATTAGTAACATATAAGTTGTCAGTTCAGAGGTTGAGACCAAGGGCAGAGTTCAAAGTTTCTCTAGTTTAGGCTAGTTGTCCTGCAGTTAATGCATGTAATTGATCAAAAGTGACAGTAAAGACATTTATAAAGTTACAAAGGATTTCTATTTCAAATAAATGCTATTTAACAAAGAATCCAGAAAAGATTTCCACAAAATATGCTAAAAATAAATGTTTCTTGAGCAGCAAATCAGCATATTAGAATTTCTAATGATGCAGAAAATTCAGATTTGCATCAGAAGAATAAATTGAAGTTTAAAAACATTAAAACAGAAAACGGTTGTTTTAAATTGTAATGATGTTTCACAATATTACTGTATTTTTGATCAGATGAATGCAGCCTTGAGCATAAACAACCACTGTGGTGTGTAATTGGCACATTGCATGAGTAACAAGTAGGCCTATGTTGTCGATTACCGAAGTAAGTGCGTAATTGTTTTGTAATTATGTTCTGTTCTGGTTAATATTGCTCTTATGTTTGAACCCATTGAACGTCCACAAACTGACCTGAGATGAATTTAGCATCTGTGTTGCTTATGAAGTGCAAGTTGTTTCAATTCTGAGACTTTGGACTTAGTGTAACTGACCATCCACTGTTTGTCAGCTTTGATGATGCATGATATCAGAAACCTGCTGAAATACTTGAGCCGTTTCTCATGGTGGAGCAGAGGTGTAGTTCAGGGTTGGTCTGAATGGGTGTGGTGGTGGTGACTTAAGTTGTTTTGTCTAAAGGATGACTTGAGTGGCTTTTTGTAAATAAATTGTGTGGGACCAACTTGGTGTCACAAGAAACCACCAAGTATAATCATAGTACATCATGAAACACTTGCAAATGCTTGGATTTTGGTCTTGCAACCAAGAATATCCCAATATGTCATGTCAGTATGTGCTGGGTGTTGTCGAATCCTGGCGTACCATGTTGAGTGTCTATTAGGCAACCAGCTAAGCCACTTGGCACCTCTCAAGTGAGTCGTAACAGGCTTGTCTCTCTGAATCTCATGCCACGCCAAGGACGAGCCTGAAGACCAGCTGTGTTCTCCATAAGAGATTTGTTGAACAATAATAGATTTGTAGCTTAGTGTATTTAGCAGAAATGAGGGATCTGCACCTGAGAAACACACCAGAGCTGCTGTATCTGAGATGGTGGCCGGTGGTAAACAGGAAGGGCCGGAGCCTGACACATGGCCACTGCAATCTAGTGAGATCTTTTTACTGTTCGATCTCAACTCCCTGATAACGTCAGATGAGGAAAGTCAGGGGAAGAATGCTGGAGACATATAGAAGGGCACAGTCTCTTTTTTTTTTTTTGAAAGACGCTTCTGTTTTGGCTGTAGACCAAAAGTGCATGCCATTGTATTAGAGTTTGAGCATTTCACTTTCAGCTGACTGTCATTATCAGTAAGGTGTGGTTTTGTGTAGGGGTATCCTGCCAGATAATATAACGCTTATTGGTTATTGGTTTTACTGCTTTCATAACTTAAAGTGCCCTTATTGTGGGTTATGAAAGGTTCATATTTTGGTTTTGGGTGTCCCCAACAACAGGTTGACATGCATGCAAGGTCAAAAAACACTTTCATTGTCTTATAATATGCATTTATTTTTTACCTTATTTGCTCAACGACTCCCAGATGATTCGTTCAATGATTAATTTTTCCAACCACCCCCCCCCGGCGTGACGCTAATCTGCAGTGATTGGTCCGATTGGTCTTATTTTCATTTCATCTTGCCTGTAATGCCTGATAAAGCATTGTTTGTGAGCACAGTGCTGCTTTGTGTACAGCGTTACCGTGGAAACTGATATTTTTACCGCTCCAAAAGTGGCACCTAGTGTTAAATTGAATGAATTTGCATTTTCATTCAGACCAACGTGAAAAGACCAACAAGTGGGCGGGCAATATGCTCATGTTTCATGTTGACGTCAACATGAAACGGCTTGGGATTCGTTTTAAAAATATCTCATTTCAATGATTCAGAGTCGACTCTTTCTTTTGAGAGACAATAACTTTATACATGGTGCACTTTCAGATTTAAAATTTTGCAGGATGTTTCATTCACTTAGAGCTGTTCACTGCACACTGCATGAAAGGTCATTTTCAAAAATCCATAATAGGGGCACTTTAAATACTTATGAAATAGTAAATAGATCTGAATAGATTGTTTTGGTTATGTAGAAATTAAAGTTTTGAATTATAGTTTTGGATATGTAAAATATTTAAATGATCTTTTGTCCATATTTTGTTATTGGGTTAGTGTGATTATGCATTTTTAATCATTATTATTTGGATTAATTTATAATCATAATTTCCTGAAGCTCAATGTCTAAGCTTAATTTTGTTGAATTTTTAACAAAATGTATTGGCTAAAAATCTGCATTATTTTGCATTGTATATTATATTAAACGCTAATTTTAATGTAATATACAATATACTGTTGTGTAATTATTTCCATGTTAAGGGTGGTGGTGGGGGTTACTGACCCATGACAGTGGTTTGGTCATGCAGAAATTAGGTTACCTTTAAAAAGAAAAGTTGTAAAATTCAATTTCTAAAACATTTCTGTAGACTTAAAGCGATAGTTCACTCAAATTGTCAAATGTCAAATTGTCATCATTTACTCTCAAGTTGGTCTAAACCTGCGTGAGTTTGTTTCTTCTGTTGAAAACAAAAGATATTTTAAAGAATGTTGGAAACCAAACAATTAATTTTAGCCATTGATTTACATAGTATGAAAAAAAAGTTTTGTATGAACTATCCCTTAAATAGTTAATATTAGTTAATGTTTTGTGATATTTAAACAATTTTTAAAACAGATTTTACATCCTAACATGTAAGAGTGTAATTAGAAATATGAAGAACTTAAGTTTTGTTTCTCATTCTGTTCATGTAGTTTTATTATAGGCGAGGTTAGTAGTAGTACCTGCGATACTAGTAAAACACACTATAACTATAAAATAAGGCCCGTCAATTTAAGTTCTTGAAGTTTAATTTGTAATCATGATACGAGGAGAAAAATGACGTTATCTTGAGTAACAAACTGCATATTTATGCTTCAGACATGTTGTTTTTTACCAGTGCATTGAGTTGTGTATGAAGGTGTCTTGTGACGAACCAAGAAGCTAATTCTGTGCTTTTCTAGAGTTTCTCCAGCAGTATTTTCCGCTGTGTGTCAAAGCTGGACTTTGCTGACGCGGCAACTCTGGAACTCTCTGTGTGCCGTAGTGACATGAATACACCGTTAAGGTATTCATCCAGGAGCGAAGACTTATGAGTCCTCGCACACCTCGGCCACATCGGGGCTTATTTGTTTTTCCTATATGTGCGTTTTGCCCCAGTATAGAAGAAATATCTCTAACGATTGTGGTCCTAGATATGGCTCGTAAGTCTGGCTCTTATTGTCCGCCTTGTGCAAATAGTAAATCTGATCACTTGGAAAACTAATAGCACACCTCTCCTCAACAAGCCGCATGATTTGTGGTGCTGTACAATGATCGCCACAAATTAGTAAATTAATATGCAGTTGCGAAGTACAGAATCATGTCTGAGGGTATACACTTCAATTTTTGATTAAAATGGCATGTAGAACCAGACCGATCCACTTGCTTCCCCATCAGTTCTTGTAGATCTGGCTCTCGGCCCGACAGACCAGAGAGATTAACTGCAGAATCCGGCTGCCATTCAGAATAAGTGCTTCAATCTAAATTAAGTCCTCAGCCGATTAGTTAAGTTTGACAATGGGATTATGAAGGTGAACTGTCTGTATGGATTTGTTCATACTGAATTTGTAACGATTGAATACCTCTTATAGACCTTAGATTGTTTGAATGGGTCTTGTTGCGTAGTTAAATGGTCAGGCGTGTGATCTTTACAGCTTTTCCTAGAAGGTGTTACTGTGTTTTAGCAAGCTAATTAAACCATGCAAAATAATTAGGCTGGTTTGCATTCATTCAATGAAATTAAAATTAAAACTATTTACTTTGTTAGAGCACATTCCTAGTCTTGTGATAAACAATTAATCCATACAAGTTATGAAAAAAATTGTTTGTCTTGGTAATCTTTAATCAAAATCTGAAAATTTGCTTCCATTCTGAAATTGCATTTCTTCTCTGATAATGTCAATTTGACAGCTTGGGCGGAGAATCCTTAGCCACTCCCCTCCAACCGATAGTTTACAGCGAGCGACCCTGTCCTCCATTTAATATTCTGTTTCAGTTGGAAATACGTCACAACACCAAAGTAAAGTAGGTAGCAACTTCTGGTTCACGTGGACTTTAAAGACGCAAGTTTTTAAAGAGGGATTTACTGTCTTTTAGCATGCTAATTAAGGGGGCGTTTATACGACAATGCTTTCTATTAAAAATGGAAAACATTTTATGCGTTTTGGCTGTATATTTACAAGACAGTGGTGTTTTGGGTGCTTGAAAATGCACACTTTTGAAAATGTATTTCAAAGTGCAAGTTTTTGAAAAAATTGTCTCTGTAAACTGCAAAATTAAAAAAAAAAAGATGTCATGCTTATGCGTATTACATATTTAGTATATAGGTATGTGCACGGCCGTGTAGTGTTTCTTTACAAAGTGGCATCACCAAATAACTGGCCTGGCGTGCATAATACACCGTTTTAGGTCGTTTTCGTGAATCTGTGTGAATGGGGATTGTTTTGACAATGTTGGCTTCTTTATGCAAATCTTTTCAAAGCACGAAAAACGTAATTTTTGTTATGTAAGCATCCCCTATTGGTGTGTGTACACAAAAAGGGAATTTAATTACTTGCGTAAATTACATACGAAGTCAATGCAAAAACGCAGATTTTCATTATTCGTCTCAATCGCGTCTTCTGCGCAAGTTGCAAAAATTTCAACTAGAATGGAAAATTCGTATGACGTTGTCACACAAGCCAATCAGCGAAGAGCTTATCGGCACGTCGGTTTTGACATATCCGGTTGTATCAGAAAAGTGTTTTTATTTGTGCGAGTGATGCGAAAAGCATCCCACAAATAATGTAGAGCAAGTAACGTGATGCAGATATTCACTACGCTTTTGGTGTGTGCACACCATAAGACGGTAAAGAATTAAGAAGTTGTTGTTTCTAACATTCAACACCATTTTAAAAATGTAACATTCATACTGGCTAAAACGACAGTTGCTTGAATGTGTTTGGCTATAGCAACAGCATGAATTTAAACATGCAACTTTTTCGTTTGTCATTTGTGTTTGCAAATGGATGTTGTTGTTTTTTTTTTTTTACTTGACGGACCATCTTGTGCCAGTATGTAAAAAATGGCTATAGTGGTCAAGCTTCAAAAGAGATGTAACCTCAAACGTGACTTCTGAAATGGTTTTAGCATGCTAATTGACCCACGGCGCTAAAAATAAAAGAAAAAAATACAAGTTGACCTCACTAATCAACAAGTCGTATGTGGGGACCATCTCTAGTAATTACTGTAAATTAAATGCACTTTGGTGCTGCCCCAGTGCTGGTTATTCTTGTCTACCAATTTGACTATAACTGATCTGAAGGCCAGTGTAGTATAAGTGTGTGCGTCAGTGTACATTTGCACTCTAGTCTGTTTGAGATCACAGTGGGGGATGGGTAGATGCGCGTGCATGCGTGTGTGTGTGTATTTGTGTGTGTGTGTGTGGAGAGGGGGTGGCTGCTCGCGACTGTTCTTACAGCACAAGTTATTCTTTGTGCCCACGTGAAAAGCAATCTGCTGTACTTTCTTTCTGTGTCGTCCTGTTGCTAGGGGGCACACCAGGTGGATCTTCCGGCAGATACAGGGTTAACGACGTCCATTTTGTTAGGTAACACCCTCGTGGCCTGATCTGTCTGTGGTGTTAAAATGGCAGGGCTTAACCCTTGATATGCAGGACTGGAGCCTGCAGGGGCACCTTTGACTCAACCCTCTTGGCAGCCACTTCGTCATTGTTGGATGACAAGACGTGCTAGTTGTGAAAGATCCAGAGGAACATCTGTAACACGTTAGACTCTGCAAACTTACCTGGAACTTGGTTTTTCAGTGCTTATCATCTGATTGGTTTCAGAAATGTGTTGGTGACGCAATCAGGAAGTCCTTCTGAACTGGACAAGCTTGATTAAAGCGACTCTGCTGTCCTTCTCAGGAAACACTTAGACAGTAGTCCAGTTCAGTTTGACCTGTGTCTCGGTTCTCATCTCTGTTTGAGGTGACTTGTGTGAAATTAGTGTTTTTTTGCTGACCTTTGCAGTTATTGATATCACTCATACTTGGAGTTAAGGGCTTTTCAAAACCCCTACCAAAAAGTGTTAAACTTTGAATTATAACTCATCCAGTAGAAAGTCATATACTTGGGTTCTTTTTTTATTCGGGCCTGTAAATAACCACTTCGCAATGCATTGCAGCCACTAGCATCATGGCGGTGATTTTGACATGGATAGGCACCAGATGTTAAGGGTTGGCAACAAATGGATTTGAATTTTTTTTTTTTTTTTTTTTTTTTTGCAAAGTTTGCAATAAACACTTATTAATTCAATTCATTCAATTCAATTTGATGTTCAATTAAAAGTAATTTCATTAGGATTCAATAACGCTTTAAAGGATTCAATAAGGCTTTTTCTTGCTCAGTTGCTCAGCAACTTGTTTTGCCAACATTTTTACTGCCCCCCAATACTAAAAAGTCAATTTTATAGAAAATTTATTCAACTTAAATTTATAATTTTATAGCCTGTTTACTAAAAATCCCATTTTAAATTTAAATTAATATAAAATTTTATATTTTTGTTAGAATAATATGAATTTATATATATTTTATGTATTTGTCTATAATAAATAAATACATAAATATACACGCACACAATTTATAATTTAATTAAATTATAATTTAACAATTTAAATTTAAATGTTATACATGCACAGACATTTTCATGTATACGTCATTTTTTTTAAATTTTCTTTTAAAATGAAAACATTAATTTACATAAAAATATATTCTTTTTTTTAATGTAGAATTTTTTACATTTATTTTAATTTTATTTTTAAACTATATATGTTATATATATATATATATATATATATATATATATATATATATATATATATATATATATATATATATATATATATATATATATATATATACAATATTTTTTTTTTTTTTTTTTTTTTTTTTTTTACATACGTGTTAATGAAAATATTTTTTTCTTTATAAAGAAAATATATTTTTGGTTTAAATATAATTTTATATGTATTTACATTTGTAAAAAAAAAAAACAGTCCCATTTTAAATGTGTATACATTTTTATTTATTAGAATTTTATTACATATTCCTGTTCAAAGAAAATTTCCAATAATAGCTCAAAATTATGTGATTATTGTAATTAGACTGGAAACTTCAAACCATAAATTTCTAAACAGTTTTTCTGGAAATGAATAGCATACATTGGCAAAACATTACTGATTGGTTAATAATTTGCAACCCTTCTTATTGATGCTATTACAGTTCTTCTCTTCAAATCTCATTTGTCGATCTGCTACATAATGTTACCCAGTAGACAAGTTTTTAAAAAAGTCCATAAGCAGAACTTGAAAATCAGATGTTCAAGTTTGCACTCGGTCAAGTGACCATCCCGTCTGTCCCGGCCAGCGGGTCGTCCTTATTGTTGAGCAGCTGAACGTACCGATCCAGTTTGGGTTGTATTGCCACCATGCTGTGTTGTTGTACAGCTCTAGCGATGCCTCCTATTGTCTTGCTCAATCTGCGCCCTAAGGGCAGTCATTACATCAGACGACTCTTCTTCTTCAGGCCCCGTGAGGATAGTCTCCGCACTCCCAGCTCACCGCGGCGTGGCATGAACAGACATGTTTTTCACACAGCTGTGACAATCCAATACACCGTGTCACGCTGTTAGCGCTTTATCGCGTGCAGACGTCACCGAGATTTGAGTATTTCCGTAGTGGAATTGTTAGTAAACAAACAAATGCGTGACCTCTGTGTAGCATGTGGTTTAAATGACATCACAATCTCAATCTGATTAGCAAAACCCAAACACTGATGTAAATAATCCTCTGCAATATGTTTATTAAAATATTAATCTTCTTGTACTCTGTAGTCCGTTTGAAGCTTCGAAATTGATATGAAAGTGCAAAAACGAGTTGGTTCTTTTAAAAAGGGTTTGGGTTCATCGTATCAAACCCTGTTGTTGAGGCATGAGTGGTGCACAGATCTGATGCCATCCACTTCCCATGAGGCTTTGCAAGCCACGTGTCTTGCAGACAAGCATCCATTTCCTAACCAGAACAAGTGGCTTGTGTATGACTAAACTAGTCAGTCGGTGTTCTGTTCTCAGTATGACATTAGCTGGTGATGCAACGTTTCTTAGTTGGAGATGATAAATGTGTGTTAAATGTTCAATTTTGTTTATTATCATTTAAGTACAGCGAAGACTCCTTTAAGCTAATGATTTGCTGGTCGATGGAGATGTGATTGTGCAATGAACTCGGCTGACTGCATTTCTAACTGTCAGTACACATTGACAGGTTTGGTGACCTACTTTCAAAAGCACTGTCCAGTCAGTGTTTCTTTACATTGACAATTATATCTGACCCCACCAAATGATGTCCAGAAGTTGATGTGAACATTAGAATTGTTAAGCCAACCATGTAGATAACAATTTAGACGTGATTCAAAGGGGTGTGGATCGTTCAGATGACAGGGATTTGATTCAAAAGCTAATTGTGAATGATTCATTTTGATTCGACTAAAGGGATAGTTCAGCTAAAAATAAAAATTCTGTCGTAATTTACTCATTCCTAAAAGTTTTTATAAAGCTCAATGAGTTTATTTTTTTTCTTCTGTTGGACACAAAAGAAGATATTTTCAAGAATGTTGGCAACCAAACTGTTGCTGGTAGCCATTGACTTCCATAGTATTTTATTTAGGGGTGCTCTGATCAGGATTTTTGAGGCCGATCACAGAAAGCAGTATCTGCCGATACGATCACCGATACCGATCTTTTTAAAGCATGTGGAATTATTTATAGTGATTCTCCAATCAGGATTTTTAGGCATTTATTCAGGGCCTGAATTTCATTTTTGAAAATGAATTCCCCTCTTGGGTGACTCTTGTGAGGGGGGATTTTATAATTTGAAGGGATGGAGCCCCTTTTTTTCAAACATTTAAAAAAAAAAATATATATTTATCTCACCTAAATGTTTGATCATGCACTGCATTTTTGTTTTGACAATCGTAAAATTGTTGCACAATATAGCATACACACAGCACAAGCCTGATTTCGTGAGATGTATGTGAGGTGGCCTTTTACACCAGGTTCACACATACTCCGTTTGCAGTGCGTATGCAGTCCATGTGTGGTACGTAAGCAGTGCAGAAGCAGCACTGACTGTGCTTTCATTTTCTTGTCAATCCATGTTCGTATTTACCGCAAACAATGCGCTGTCACTTTAATTCAGCACGTGCAGCGGAAACTATCTCTGCGCTTCTGGAGACACACCGCTCCTGGAACGCACTGCCGTTACGTAATCCGTTAACATGAGCGCGGAAAAAATGCGCACCGCAAACGGAGTAATGTGAACCTGGCGTTATGTATGTGCGCTGTGAGTGTGCATGAGCGCAGTCTCCGGGAGAGTGCGCGAGCGCTGAATGGTATAAACACTGACTAGAATTAAAAAGAAATGCAATTTATAAGCTTTAGTAACGATATGACACTGCCTCGATTGTGGAAGTGACAATTCCTGTCAACTGTGCAGCAGGCAGTTCGCTTATAGTGCAGACGCGATGTGATTTGAAGCCATTTGCGCATTTTGAGAGAGCATGCGCAGTTCAAATGACTTTATAACTTATTTAATGAAGAAATATGAATTGTACCTCACCTTCAGCATTACAGGTGGGCGATATGGAAAAAAAAAAAAATCACAATTTTTTTCATATCAGTCGATATCGATAATTATCACGATAAATGTCAAATCTTTATTTCTTTCAAGTTTAAAGCCAGATTTTTGCTCCAAAGTGAAAGTTGTAGAAACCAGACCATTAATTTTCCTTAACAAAATAAATATCTAAATAGAAAAATTAATTTCTTAATTTCTGCATGTTCTAGTGAGTGATATTGTTTCAAATCAAGAAACAGGTTTGGGTTTTATTAATAATAATAATAATAATAATAATAATATCACTTTTTTTGTCTATGTACATTTGATAGTAGCTTGAGTTAGGATGCAGAGGTAAATTTTAGGTTACCGCGCGGCAGTATTGAACTTTGATCCGAGCGGATAAACGGTCCGTGTGGCGCGATTCAAATAAGTCGCGCTGTTTCGTTTCGCTTTTTGCGCATAAACATTATATCGAACATTTATCGAACTCTTCATATCGTTTTATCGAGGAAAATTATATCGCAATAATTATCGTTATCGAATTATCGCCCAGCCCTATTCAGCATTATAATTATTTTACCCATGCCGGGCAGAGACTGAGACAGTGCCGCTGCATGTCATACCAAACCTCTCACCAGACATGTCATCAGCTTGAGATCGTTTTTTTTGAGATCGGCCTTTTTAGAGACCGCCGATCAAACATCCCAACGTAATTATCGGCCGATAGTGATCGGTAGCCGATCAATCGGAGCACCCCTAATTTTATTTCTTCCCATTTGGGTGAACGATCCCTCTAAGGTTGTTCCGTTTGATTCAGTATTTTTAAAATGCATTGATAGGATACTTTCACTAGTAAAAAGCAGTTACTTCAAAAATCAGTATATCAATGATAAAATGTGGTCAGCAGTCTTCAGAAATCATTCTAATTTGATGATTTGGTGTTTAAGAAAAATCTTATTTTCATCAATGTTAAAAACAGTTGTTCTGCTTAATATTTTTGTGGGAACCTTGATACCTTTTTTTTCAGTATTCTGATGATCAGAAGAAGAATTTATTAAAAATAGAAATGTTTTGTAACCGAAATGTCTTTACTGTCACTTTTGATCAATTTAATGTAGTAACCGAGCTGAATAAAACTATCAATTGTCATAATTATTTTTTGTACACCAAGTCACCAATTAAACAAAGATACCAATACAGTTGCTTGGAGAAAATACTGGTGACCGTTTTTAGTGCAATGAAAATGTTTTAAGTTGTGGCCGTTTATTCGTTTTACTCGAGAACACCATGGTGTTGTGAGTAAATGTCATTTACTCGTGTGATAGTCATTTTACTACATGTTTATTATGATTTAATTTAAGATTATTCAGTAATTATTTGATTAATGGCTAGTGCAAACAGTTGATAATTAAATAGTCATTTAAAGTTGATGCATCAAGAAAAAACAGTTTTGTTACACTAAAAAATAGTTGGTGTTTGATTTACTTTGAAACCATTTTCACTCATAAAGTGTTTGTAAATTTCCCAAATAGTTACAAAAAATGACATTGAATTAAACAGAAAATTTTGAAGCCGAAAAACTGAAACTCTTGCAAAACGTATTCCAATAATCTTTGTTTTATTTACACCTTTGAAAAACTTAGATTTGATGCTCTTCAGAATCCTGGAAATATTGGAAACTCTGGTTTCCAGATTTGGAATAGCCTTAAATTCATAATTTCCATGATTTATATATGTTTCTACTGTAAAATATTTCATTACCTTTAAGTTGTCAGTGCAATCTAAAAATCCTTATCTGAGAATCACAAACTAAAAGGAAAGTGGATCAACCGGTGAATCACATGGATCAAAAGACACTGAAACTTTCTCTTCAGAATCGAGGTTCTCAAATCCTGCAGTTTGCATAAGCTTGTTTGGATCTGCACGATCATATGCGCTACTATTGTCTAGTCATTTGGTTTGACTACCTTTTATTGTCGAGACCGCTGTGGCGGTTGTTATTTTGCGAGCAACAAAGGGGCGGACACTTCCTCCTCATCTCTGAAAGACTTGTGTTTTGGAATGCGTGTGGCCCTTCCCCCCACTGGCAAAACTCCTGCGTCTGTGTGGCCGCATTTGCTGCCAGTCGGTCTCTCAAGGGGTTAAAAACCTGCTTCAGTCTCTCGGCTGCGTCCACCGACCGGTTCAAACTGGTTTTCGGGGAAACGCTTTATGTGTCCCATGGAATCTTGGGAAGGGTCATGTGGAGCCCCAGTGATGTCATGGCAGATGAGAGCAGGCCTGGGTGTTGAGTCAGCTGTCTTGCTATCAGATGGCTGATATCATATGTAAGACAGGTAGGTCGGCACATCTCGTATGTGTCTTGATGTATCCAAATGATGGATCTGCTTCCTGTAAGGGGCTGTTGGGGTTTGCATGCATGTTTTAAAGCTCACAGCCTGGCACAGTTCAGGCTTCTTGATTGTCTTTCCTGTTTGTGGGCTTTGCTTCTGTGGGTTGTCTTTAAGAAATGCCAATCTTTAGCTTTAGAAATCTATCTTTCCTGTACAGGAGCATTCATCATATACCTGTAGTGTTCTCAACCAGTGGGTCGTGACCCAAAAAAGGGGCACAAATCTGTTCAGAAATGATTAACGCGAAAAACCATGTCAAATGCGAGTAATCGTTTAAAGTTTTATAAGGGAGGAGAATCTTTTGTCGTGTCGTTGATATAAAGGCCACGTGTTTGAACAAACTCTACAGTATAGGCTAGGCCTATTGGTGCAAATTCATCTTTGGACTGATTGCATGGCATGCCCTCATCCTCAAAAACTATAAATAGAACTACACTATTTATAAAATTATAGTGGATTTGGGCATACGCCATGACACTCGCTGTAAGAAATGGGCTACTGCAAGTGGAGTGATACAAACAGTGAAACAGTTGGAGTTCTGTTATCACTAGAATATCGCACCTCTGGAAAAAGCTCTCAGCCAATCAGATTCGAGAACCAGAAAGAACTTGTATATGGCTATCTGCCTGACTCGGTGATATTGTTTTACAGGTGAGAAGATGTCAGAAGACGCAGTGCGTCAGACGCGTAGTCAGAAGCGGGCGTTGGAGCGAGATGCCCCTGCTTCGGAGGCCAACTTGAAGAAGGTCAAGCTGGAGAAAGGAGAACTTGGAGCTGTAGATGGACTGAAGACCAGAAGCGAACAGGCCAACAAGGTGGCTAACATCCTGCGGGCCGGGGAGGTGAAGGCCACCATCAAGGTGGAAGTGCAGACCAGCGATGAGCCTGTGGACATGAGCACATCTAAGAGGTAGGTCATAGGCTGAACATAACATTTAAACTCCTTTTAAATGAAATAACTCAATTGTTGATCTTTGGTAATAGTGACCTGTGAATGGGAGAATTAGCGTGATCTTGGTCCTGCCGGTTCGCTTTTATGTTTGTGTTGAGGGCACTTAACCTCACCTTGCTCCGCTGAGACTTTGTGCTCGTAGCTCTGAATATAAAGCATCTGCTAAATGCAAAGTCAACAAAGTATCAAGTAGATGCAAAGGAGAAGTGCCTGAGCTCACTGTTGGTGGTGATTTTGCTTTGCTGGTTTTTTAAAACTTGAGGCCACGATTAATTACCATGTGTACGATTCGAGTTTAGCTTTTAAATAACACTGAAAAATAAAACAATTAGAATGTGTTATGTATAATAACTTTCAGATGAAGTTTAGTGATGCACAGATAAAAGATGAAGTGTATGAGAGATGTTTGCATCCACAAAAATCTACATTAAAAAAAATTACAAGTAGCGCTTAATTAAATAACAATAATTCATTAAAGGGTTATTCCACCCTTACCCCCATGTTGTTCATAATGACAAAATTTTCAGTAACCCTTTAAGTACCATGAACTAAACTTTGGCACCATCTATTAATCTAGATTAATCATAAACATACAGACCCATCCAAAAGTTTAATGTTTTTTTTGTGTGTGAAAAATCACCAAAGCTGCATATATTTGATCAAAATATCAGTGCATATCAGTGTAATGCATACATAAAGGATAGCATATGTGTAATCTAAATATATATCATTAATTATTATATATTAATTGTTTATTTAGTGTTCATTCATAATGCATGAAATGATGTTATTTTATGCAACTTTAATTTATTAGTATACAGAGTAATTAATGTTAAATTAAGCTGTACTGTAAAGTGTTAATATTATCATAATTACACATGAACCTTTTTATTTTCTCTCCTTTCTCCACTGTAGTAGAAAAAATACAAAACTAGATGTTTTGCATATTTTTAATAAAACTTCCCATGGCATTTGTAGTTTGGTTGCTAAGGCCTGAGCTGTTCTTAGTGGTTTATTGTCAGGTTGCTGGGGGGTTGCTATTCAAGTGATTCTTTTAATTTTGATGAAATCTTGAAATCCCAAAAAATGTTTCAAATGGTGGTTATTTACCTTGCCACTTAGTCTCAGAATGGTCGTTTGGATGTTAAACTTATTGCATGATAAACTGAAGGCAGTTCCTATTTGTTTGTGAATACATGATTAATGTAAAAGACAAACAGAAGTCGTGATGAAACAGAGTGGAGCTCATGATAAAGAACAAAGGAGGTGGCCTGATGCCATGCGGGATGGGGGAGGGGCAGAAAGTTGAGTTGAAAGATGTCACGCTCTACAAACACGACCGTCATATGCTCAACTTTTCCCAAAGACCACACTCAAATATGTGCTTGCTCAGCATGCCAGTCTCCCCTCGAGCGGCACTCTGCCCTGCTTGGGAAAAAAAGAAGAAAGAAGTCCAAAGCGTTTTCTGTCGCACCTGAACCCTGCCTGACTTTGCAAAACGAGGCCTATGTCACAAACTGGTTTGAGCTGGCCGTTGCCATGGTTTCCACACTGGCAGGAACAGTTAAAGAAAAGGGAGGGTGTGAGTCATGTGACCAGAGGGAAATTCTTGCATCATGTGATCTTGTTGGTGCTGGTTAATACACAGGAAGTGATATAAAGTCAATTCTGTTGAAGTTCTGGTTGTGCACATCATGAGAACCTGTGTTTAGCGGCTAGTGATTCCTGTAAACTTGGGCATGCTGTGTTTCAACGGATGCATTTAATTGGCCGGTTTGCTTTTAAGGAAACTCAAGTGCTGTCCAGGGATACGTGTTGTTTCTTCCTGCCCATTTACTTGAAAGGGCCGTGCTTTCAGAAAATGTACCTCATTTCATCTGCTGCTTGAAGAAAAGGATACCATAGTTGTTGGGAAATGAATGATGCTTCCAAATGTGCCGTTTTTTTGTATAATTCTTGAGGCAATCAGAATTATAAACACTTGGTTCAAAGGATCTTCAACCATATCTGGGGACCAGAATGACTTGAAGTCTTGGGAATAAACTCTTTAGACTCAGAAAACCCTAGCAATGCCTTAACAACAACCAGTTTGCAATGCATGGACAACTGTTTTTAAGCACCGTAGCATCATGTTAGCAAGCGAACATGAGACTTTGCAACTTTTTGTGTGATATTACTTCTCGCAACAATCCGAATTATGATTTTAGCTTGGAGGTGGGGTGGGCAATATGACCAAAATCTTATCACAATATGAGTGGTTTTATTTCACGGTAACGAGATATATCACAATATAGTTATTTTTGCTTTAAATGAAGTCTTTATGATATAAAAATGTTGGTACCATAGAAACTTCATAATTCTTTTCACCAGTGTCAATATCACAAAAAACTAACAACTAGCCTAAATTAAAAAACAAAACAAAAAAAAAAACTCTAGCTCACTGAAGACAAGTAAACAGTCAGTGATTAAATAAGAATAATAAACTAATTACAAGCAATAGGACAAAATACTACAGTAGAACAAATATATATGAAATGCTACATACATTGTATAAAGTAATATAATTCATAAAATCACTGTATATTCTTCACTGTGTAAATTAAATAATTATTTCTAAGTTACAAAAGTGATTTAGTCAAGAGCCGTGAGAGATTTAACAGGATTGACAGACAGCAGGAATATTAGACTGCTGTCACTTTAAGAGCTGCCGGATCCAATATACTGTTACACATGTTTTCTTTCTCAGCTGTTTGCTTTCACTTTTAAGACCTAAATTACTGTTTACAAGGATGCTTGCAAAGACGGGAATTTTGACGCATACAAGTTTGTGTATTTAACCGTTCAAGGGCTATAAAGCGGAAGACATAACTCGGTTCAATACTCCTGCACTCTATGAGCACCGTCTTCACGTGTGAGTACCTCTCTACACTAGTGCGGTTTCATTTTAAAACGGCGTTGTAGAATGAAATCGGTCCTCGTCTACACTGGCGTTTTCACTGCATTTCAGAAACTATCTCCGTTTACACTACACAACCGAAAACGCATGTCACATGACCCTTCATGCAGGTACAACCATAGAGATGTATAGATAGATTCCCTATTATTTAGATGGCGGACTCGTCTGCGTGCTTGGAGCGGTCGAATGGGGAATCTACCCGTACATATCTATGGGTACAACAATGAGCAGGATGTTATTGTTTACACGGTCGTCAAGGATACGCAGAGAGAGAATGTGGGAAGCTACGCCATCGTTTTCAAAAGTCTCCGTTTTGGTCCGTTTACACTGAAACGCAACCCCGGAGTTTTCAAACTAAAACGGTGTCTGCAGCGTTTTCAAAAGTCTCCGTTTTCGACCTCGAAAACGCCGGAGTAGTGTAAATGATAGGCGTATCCGTAGCAAAGTTATACGTTTTAAAACGAAAAACGCACTAGTGTTAGCTCATAGCGAAATGAGTTCTCTTTCACTGCTGATTACATTTTAACGGCGTAAAATAACCTGTTTTTAAACCGCAATGCTTAAACACCCCTGCAAACGATACGTTTTCATTGCCACGTAGCACAGTGACGTCATGTGATGTCATGACGATAGTCCAAAATCTCTACCGGTTAATCATATCTACTGGTATAGCACCCATCTCTGCTTGGATTTAAATAAATACTATTGATTTGGGAATAAACTCTTTAGTTTTACTTCTTGATGCAAGCTCGATTACAATTTTTAATTTAGTGGTTGATAAAACTTACAATTCTTACAATACAACTTTTTGTAAGCACTTTAGCCATTTCTATGGACCAGAGTGACTGGACAAAACTCTTTAGACTTAGACCATATTTATCTACTCAGAAATCCCTAGAAACCACCTGACAATGCCTTAACAACAATCTAGAACACCATAGCAACACATGAACAACTGTTTTGTTGTGTCAGCGGGCAAACATGACTTGCATTGTCTTAAAAAATGTAGCTGCTACAGTTGCTCCCATGAAGCTAATTTCACTGTTGATAAGTGTGTTATTGCGATATTGAGTTTAGTATGTGACCCTTATCCTATAAGCAGCAAAAGGCCTCTAGCAGATTTCCCAGTAGCTCTCTCTGACACTCCCCTCATGAACCCACCAGCGGCCGGAGTAGGAGCATGAAAGCGGGTGTCTTTGTTGATATGCGAGCGACCCGTCTGCAGTGAAAGTTGAGGATGGAGTACACACAATAGCCTGGCCGCTAGCCATCCCATCCCCCTCCTCTGTCCCTCAGGAGGGGCCGTAGACCCATCTGGGTACAGCACTACTGTCCTTAAGAGACGTTAACACGACACCGCGCTCATATTTCTCGTTAGGGCTGATTTGCATTTGGAGCCGCTT
Source organism: Tor tambroides (assembly GCA_021397915.2). Taxonomy (NCBI): domain Eukaryota; kingdom Metazoa; phylum Chordata; class Actinopteri; order Cypriniformes; family Cyprinidae; genus Tor; species Tor tambroides. The sequence continues at coordinate 133,506 of JAFVLL020018348.1, read as the reverse complement.
ATGTATCTAATCTAAAAATGTTGCGTCGTCTTGTTATGAGACCTTCTGATACTACTTGTGGCACTTCCTTGAAGAGCAACTCCTTTAAGTGTTTGAGTACAAAATGTGCAATCAGTGGTCTTAGGACGACCTCTAGTGGGCAGTGCAGAAAATGTAGCATTAGGTGAGGAGCAATGGGCCATTAGTTTGACCTAAAAATTATTTATATATATATATATATATATATATATATATATATATAATACACATACATACGTACGTACATACACACACACACACACACACACACACACATACACATACACATACACACACACACACACACACACATACACATACATACACACACACACACACACACACACACACACAGGTGCATCTCAAAAGATGAGAATATCATGGAAAAGTTCTTTATTTTTTTGTAATTTAATTCAAAAAAGCAAACTTTCTTATTCTAGATTCATTGCACACAAACTGAAATATACCGAAATAAGCATTTAAAGAGACAGTGTATCTTAATGTGTTTTTAGCCATTGCTCATGTTTTCTTTTATCTGTCTCTCAGTGACATAAAGAAAGAGCGACCCCCAACGCCAGATGATGTCATTGTTCTGTCGGACAATGAGCCCTCTAGTCCTTGTATGAATGGGGTCAGCTACAGTTTTAAGAAGACGGATACTGAGATGCTAATGGTAATGTGAATTCACAGGACATTATATCTACAGATCATTTGCACTTGATATAACAATGCATCAGATCTCCTGTTCACTTACTAACGTGACTGTTCTTGTCCTCGTCATGTGCAGAAAAGCAGCCCAGCTGAACGTGAGCGTATCATCAAACAGCTGCAGGAAGAACTGCGTCTTCAGGAGGCCAAACTCGTCCTGCTTAAGAAACTCAGACAGAGTCAGACCCAAAAAGATGTTGTGCAAAAGGTAAAAAAAAAAAAAAATGTAACTGTCGGGTTGTCAGATGAAACAACAAAGATGCTTGAAGTTCAATCTGACCTCTTCTGTATTGCAGTCAACCAATTCTGTGGCTGCTCCGCCACCTCTCGTCAGGGGCAGCATCTCGTCCACTAAAGGACCCCTACAGGTCAGTGAAAATGTGTCAAACTATGCTAAACATTTCAAACAATAGTACACTACAATGCACATGACTTCACAATGGTGCATGTTTAAATCAGCATGTGTCCAGTAGTATGTCATTATTAGAGATAATGAATAAAGAAACACTATGATTATCAAAATTATGCTAATAAGCAAAAATGGGAAAAAATATTTTTTTTATTATTGTTGTTGTTATTTTGATAGATAGCGAACAAATATATTTTGCATTTTTAATCCAGTTTTGTGTGACAGCCTGTTATAAACTAATTTAAAAAATTGATTATTATTATTATTATTAGATAATTTATAAAGATAATATTTTGCATCTTTAATCCAGTTTTGTGTAATAGACTTTGGTGTTATGAACTAATATGAAATTGAAATGAAATTTATTATTATTATTAATTGTTGTATTGGTACTACTACTACAAGATAAAATTCTAAAGATAATATTTTGCATTTTTAATCCAGTCTTGTGTAGTGATCGACCGATATTGATTTTTTTAGAACCGATACCGATATCAATTATTTGCATGTTTATGTGGCCGATAACCGATATGCAGAACCGATATTTATTTACTGTTATAAAATACTTCACTTTGGTTTTTCCTCTTTTCAGTCATCTTTTTTTTGTGTCGAAAATTTGCAGTCTTTCATGTTAAATTTAATCTTGTTTATTACAACAATAAACAAATACATTTTATTTATAAAAAGCATCAGCAGCAATAACACTAATATTATCAATAAGCAAAATAAATGTAGAATGTCTAATGTTTTCAAATGGAGAAAATAAATAAGACAGGAGTCATATCACCTTCATTTTAAACTACAGTTTTAGTAGGTTTATAAGCTGTTTAATGGAGTCAGGAACTGGATAATGCGATTCACTGAATAATATTCTCTGGAATATTGGAGTATAACAAACTTCTACTAACTTTTTTTTTAATAAATACAAAGTATTTTATTGCATTTTTTAACTGGAATGTTATATCAGAATTATTAATGTTTTTGTCCCTCTAGATTATGAAATGCCTGCTGACAGCGCAGTTTATCTATGCATTTACAAAGAACTCAAACTGCGATCGCCATGAGATAATAAATAATTCATTTCCATAAAGTTGTATTTTTAGATGTTTATTAGCGAAATAATGGTTATATAGTAAATGTTGCTACAATTTAAAGGTGTTTTAAACAAGTGAATCTTGTTAAAAGTTACATGCGGAGGCCGTGCTGGAGCATTTCCTGAGCATCAACCGCTGAGTGAACAGCAATGTGAAGCGAAGCCACTGAGACTAATGAATACAAACAGGCAAACAGAGAGAATTTAATTCAGCGCTTTTATTTCAACATGCGCTCATTCATGGCTGTATTGTTTAACTCATGCAAAGTTACGTCCTTATTGGGAGAGGACTTGACGGATTTAAGTGTGTCGAAGCCCAATCATTCACCATCCATGGGCAGTATACTTTAGAAAGTTGGCGCTGACGCTGCCAGCGCGAGACGGACAGAACGCGAGTGAAACTTACCCGGGCCTTGCGCCTATGGACTCCGACTTCACGACTAACGATGAGCATAGACAACAGAGAGAGAATTCAATTCCAGCTTTTATTTACAACATGTGCTCATTCATGTAGCTTATGTATTATTTAATTCAGGCAAAGTTACATCTTTATTGGGACAGGACCTGACGGATTATTTATATGACTCCGCGGAGTTATTCTCTATTTCTTAGAGCCAAGTTGGGGATAAACTACATAACAGGCATTTATGTAATGCATCTAATTTGTGCATTAATGGCCGTTATGTTAAATAAAGTTTACTAACTACAGCAAATCAAGTACTTGTTTATGCCGTTGTTGTTGTCTCGCTCTGACTGCTGCAATGGCTATCCGCGCTGCAATTCTCATAACACCCAATAAGATATGCATTTATCGGTGAATCGAGGATACAAAACCAAGGTCCGACATGGTAAAATGCTTAAATATCGGGAAAAATATCGGGTAAATCATATTATATCGGCTGATCTCTAGTCTTGTGTGTAAAAAAACCTTTGGAATTATGAATGAATGAAAACACACACACACACACACACACACACACACACACACAATGGTTATTGCAGTATTAGTTGATGCAGTAAAAGTATTTATAATGCTGAGTGTTTAATAATATTATAGTATTTAGAACATTTTATATATAAATAGGATTTTTTTAATAATGGATTTATAAAATTAAAGCTACTATAACTTATCTTTTATAAGTAAACAAATGCATATTAAACTGCATTAATGTAATTTTTATAACTTGTTATACATGTCATATTATATTTATATTATTAAAAAATATTAACTACTTTAAACTAGTTTTTAATACATTTTTGCTATTTTAGTTTTGAAATCGTATTACTAATAATACTTAAAATTTATAAGTAGTTATACACTTTGATATTATTCCATTTATAGTATTAGTAACTTTTTTTTTAATCACTTTATCATATATTATTAGGTGTGTAAGGTGTGAATCGGACAATCTTAAATTGTCAACCCTGTTGCTATCATAACTATCGATTATTAAAATTCTGTACTGTTTGACTCCTCAAAAACCATCATATATTTCAACTCTTCATGGACAAGTATTTGTCTCCTCTTTTTATCACTAATTGTCAACCCTGTTACCATCATAACTGTTGATTTTAAAAAAACAAAACAAAAAAAAACCTATTATTATAAGCTTATAGCATTATCAGCATATATACGTTTATAATATTTATCTAATGCTTATTAACTAGGAACAGTAGCTGTATTATGCATATTTTATTATTATTATAATTAATTTATATTATATAGGTGTAGTATTTTTAGATGCAAGCGTATGACAATTTTGTATATTTATAATATATTTCTAGGAAGTAACACTACTATTGTGTTTAAGTAACTAGTTGTAGTTGCTATTTCATACTTAATATACATTTTTTTTATAATTAACATAAAAATTGAGTATAGTTTGCGAAGTAATCAGTGAATCAAAAGGTTTCATAAAATAAAAAATGCTCATAATATGAAAGATGTTCTACATATTATCACATTTGTGTTTGTCTTAGTGATAAATAGAAGCTGTTAGGAACTCACAAGGATGTTTTTTCCTTGTCCAGGCCTCTTCCACCGGTTTGAAGAGCTCTCAGTCTGGTCTGGGCAGCAGCACCTCTGTCAGCGCCAATGAGTCTCCTGCCAGCCGACAGGCCGCCGCCAAGCTTGCGTTACGGAAACAGCTGGAGAAAACCCTTCTTGACATACCGCCACCTAAACCTCCGGCACCGGAGCTCAATTTCCTGCCCTCGGCAGCTAATAATGAGTTCATCTACCTGGTGGGGCTGGAAATGGTGGTCCAGAACCTGCTAGATACACTGGCTAAAAGTGGGTACACCCTAATAGTGCGTATTTATGAAATACTACACTTTACCATGCTAACGTTAATTGCTTTTTTTCCAGGTAAGCAGCCGCAGACAGAGTCTGCATCTACCCCGGCACCCAAGGAGCCCTTCACTTGCGCCCAGTGCCAGACGGACTTCACCTCTCGCTGGAGGCAGGAGAAGAGCAGTGGCTCCATCCTCTGTGAGCAGTGCATGAGCTCCAACCAGAAGAAGGCCCTGAAGGCTGAGCACACCAGCCGCCTGAAGGCCGCCTTCGTCAAAGCCCTGCAGCAGGAGCAAGAGATCGAGCAGCGCATCCTGCAGCAGGCCGCCTCCCCTGTCTCCAAGACCACCACCACCTCATCTTCCTCCTCATCCTCGCCGGTGATTAAATCCGATCACGTGCTGGTGTCGCCACAGTATAAGCATCTGAGCACGTCGCTGACCCAGCAGACCAACAGGGGAACGTCGGTCGGTCGATACCACACCACCACCATCAAGCAGGTAATGGACACTCCTGTCTTGTTTGCTTTTGTCCCAAACATGGTGTTTTCTGACTTTAATCCTATAAGGTTTTCCTATAATCATTGTTCTCCACTGGACAAAGATATCATGTCCAGTGGAGAACAATGATTATAGGCCAATAGCCTTGACATCATGCGTTATGAAGTGCTTCGAGAGGTATATGGTGTCCTTGCTAAAGACAGAGGTAAAACCTGTTTTAGATCCACTCCGGCCACGTACACACTACATCTAAATTCGGTTGTCAGTTCACCTTTTACTTCTTAATCGTGTTCTGTACACACACAATTCACTAAAATACGGGAGTGACAACTGCATTCGACAACCGCATTAACTCCCGAAAAATACAGGTAGTGACAACCGCATTTACAGAAATTCTACGCAGTGTGTACGGAACCGAACTGAACAACTAGTTGTTAATGATGTATTTGAACGTGCATCAGTGTATTCATCTGTATGTGAGATGCAAGAAAATAACAGTGAAAAAGTCTTAACTTAGCATGGGGCTAGCTGCGCTCATGAGCCATGTGGTAAAGTGACAGTGTTGTCAGATCTTCATAGAAAAAAAACAAACAAACAAGGACAAGCACAAAAAAAGTACTAAAACACAGAAATGCTTTGTTTTAAAACACCAAAAAAAATCACATATCTCATATCCGTGACAGACCACTTTATTAACTTCATAAAGTGCCTATCTTTATGAGATAAGACCAAACAACATGCCTAAAAGCACTTGCAAATATGAGGACATGGCATCACTGCAAGACAGCGCTCTCTAAAGCAGCCTCCGGAGCATAAACACAACGCTGCACGTCTATCAGCGGTAGTTTAGTTAAAATCGACGGACAAAAAGAGTCTTTAGTCAAAAAATGGCACATAAACGGCTAAACTTTTATTCACTCCCGCAAGACGACAGAATGTTGCTGTGGTTACAAATGCGGGAGTGACTGCTGTTCCGTACACACATGGAACGATAATTTACCGGACTCACTCCCGCATTTAAATGCGGTTGTCACTCCTGAAACTTGTAGTGTGTACGTGGCCTCCAGTTCGCCTATAGACAAGGTCGTGGTACGGTGGACGCTATTAATAACATAACTTATGCTATTGTGAAACATCTTGAGAATCCAAAAGCCTATGCACGGTTGTTATTCGTCGACTTCAGTTCGGCTTTTGATACAGTTAAACCCCATTGGGTGTTAATCCATTTTTACTCAAATGGTATTATTCTTTTTTAACTGATCGTAGGCAGCAGGTCAAGGTTAATCACAGTATATCGGAGGTTAGAAGGACAAGTACAGGAGTCCCACAAGGTTGTGTCAGTTCTCCAATTCTCTTTACACTGTATACAAATGAATGTACAAGTCATGATCCCAGTAACCTCATAATAAAATATTCAGATGATACAGCCCTGCTGAGCCTCTTGTATAATGATACTAATCCATCAGTATATTATTCAGAGGTAGAAAGGTTTGCGAAATGGTGTGACCTAAATCATCTCATTATAAATATTAAAAAAACTGAGGAAATGGTTTCCATTTGGTCCCAAGTCAATTGGGAATCACTCACCTGTATTTATTCATGAGGAACCCATTAAACAATTGTGCTCCTATAAATACCTGGGTGTTTATATGGATAACTTACTTACCTGGGGACCTCATGTAGATAGTATATGTTCCCGTGTACAGCAGAGGTTACATTTTCTACGAAGACTGAGAGTTTACGGGGTTCAGCAGAAAGTAATGCAAAAAAAAGTAATCTTTTTTCTTTTTTTAATCTTTTTTTATCTTTTTTTGATTTTTTTTTTTTTTTTTTTATTATTATTATGAAATGTAATGTTGATCAGTGTATGTGTATGCGGGCTCCAGGGTCCAAGACAAATTTCCCCATTGGGGACAATAAAGTGTATTGTGTATTGTATTGTATTTAGCATGTTTTTCTCCTCAGACTCCAGGCCAGCTGTCCCGTAGCGTACAGCAGGCAGTGAGTGCGGGCGCACGCGGGGTGAGCCACAGCTTCTCCACTTCCTCCCAGCTCCAGAACGCCGTCACGGCCGCCGCGCTGGTCAGCAGGCCAGGTAAGCATGTCGTGAGGGCAGGGGAAAAGGGCACCAGCAGCAGAAACCCCACCACCAATACCTGGAGGAAACAGAACAGCGGCACCGCAGGTAGATGAAGCCTACTTAACCAAAAAAAAAAACAGTCTGCCCCTTTCCTGTCTCTTCTTTTCCTGTGTCTGTACATGTTTTTTAGTGTATATATTAAAGGGATAGTTCACCCCAAAATGAAAATTTTATGTTTATCTGCTTAAAATCTTGGTTTGTGTTCTACTGAACAAACAAAGTCACTTACATCTTGGATGCCCTGGGGGTAAGCAGATAAACATCAAATTTTCATTTTTGGGTGAACTATCCCTTTAAGCTGATTGACTTCAAAGGGCTAACATGTAAAAATGAGGCAAAAGTGCTCCTGTTAACATGTGCAACAGATTTTTCTAAACGCATCAACAAAAATCACGTATAATTTATTTTTAAAAGTTGGTTGAGACTGAGTTTTGGCCTGTTCCAGCCTTGGATTTCCCAGTTTTCCAGAAAATTAAGAGGGAAAAAATAGTTTGTTTACTCTCTATTTTTTTTGTTTAATTTTTTTAAACACAGGTTGTTGGAGATTTGTTTATGAATGGAATAGTACACAATTTTAATAATTTACATCCATTCAATGATAAAAAAAATGTCCTTGATTTAGGGTGCACCAAAATTTCAGCCGCCGAAAATGGCATTTTCGGTTTTCGGCTAAAAGAGGAAAACGGACGAAAATATGAGCCGAAAATATCGCATCGCCCAGCAGTGTTCAGCGCACAGGTTTCACTCTCCTTCTAGCAGCACAACATTCCGCTCTATGAATGTACGTTCTGATCACATTCCACTCATGCTCACCGGAAAAGCAAAGTCAGCTCAAATAACGCGCTGACAGGAAATTTCTATGTACTATACTTGTTCCTGTTTGCAATAGCGCTGCTGTTCTGTAACATGCAACTGATCTGCTCCATGCTCTGCTCTGCTCACATACTCTGATAATAATAGCTTTGTAGGATTACACATGATTTGGATAATTAGTCAAATAAAAAGTTATATCTGATTCTGTTGTATAGAACTAAATATAAATATATATTGATATTTAATATTAATATATTTGTCTAATTTCGTTACTTTCAATAAACGTGTGGTTATTGTTTTTTTTGTTTTTTTTAATTCAGTATTATTAAAATTTAAGTCTTATGAAATTGCTTTATATTATTTAATAAATTAATAATTATTACAAAGCACTTTCGGTTTTTGGCCCAGACATTTCATTTTGGTGCATCCCATTTTAGGTATGTAAGAAATTGACAATTTATGTTGTCAACCCTGTTGTCATTACAACTGTTGATTATTAAAATTCTATACTAGTTAATTAATCAAAAACAGCCATACGTCATCATCATTTCAACTATTATTGAACAAGTACAAGAACAAGCTGTTTATCACTTTCTTATATTATTAGGTGGATAAGAATGTGATAATCTTAATTACCAACCCTGTTACCTTTATAACTATTAATTAAAATGATGTACTTTTCCAGTCATAAAACTTGTAAATATCTCTCTTAAATTCAAATACATCTTTTTTTTAAATACTCATTACTATCATACATTACAATAGGTGTTTAAGAAGCGGTCAGTCTTAAATTGTCAACCCTGTTACCATCATAATTGTTGATTTATGTATTTTTTAAATTTAGTACTATTCAATTAATCAAAAACCATCACAGGAGATCATCCTTCCCACTCTTCATGAACAAATTAAAGCCTCTTTTCTTTTTATCACTAATTTATCAACCCTGTTACCATCATAACTAAATTAAAAACGAATTAAAATTCTATACTATTAATCAAAGTCAATTAACCAAAAACTGTTATGATGTCATCTTTTCAACTCTTCATGGAAAATTAAATATCATCTCTTTTTTTAAATCACTTTTTCTTACATTCTTAGATGTGTAAGTGAACCAACCTTAAATGGTCAACCCTGTTACCATTATAAATGCTTAAAATTTGTTAGCATTCTATTACTTAAAACAGTAAAATGACAATCCTTTCTACTTTTCAAAGATAAGTAAATATTTCTTTTCTGTAACAAAAGATATTTCCTTGCATTATTAGGCATGTCCGAAGCGGAAAATCTTAATCTTCAACCCTGTTGTCATGATTTTGTCATAGTAAACAACAGACTTTTTTAAATGGGTATTTGTAAAAATATCAGCATTATTTATTTTTTTCTAAAAACACCTTGTAATGTCATGACCATTGCCATAAGGCTAGTAATTGTTGGTGAAATATCAAACTGTCAGTCCTGTTACCATCAACCCTGTTACTTTGCAACCTTGTTTTTAAAGTCACAGTTAATTTAGCTTGAAATGTAGAGTAGGCTATTAACACTTCAGATCTTTTAGAAATGTACTTGGTCATTCTTTCAAAATCATTAACCACTTTACATTCTCCCCCGACAGGTGTCACCATGGCTTATGTCAACCCCAGTCTGTCTGTGCACAGGACGACATCTCCGGTGGACCGTCAGCGAGAGTACCTCTTGGACATGATCCCTTCCCGCTCCATTTCCCAAACAGCAAACACATGGAAATAACGCCCTGATTAAATTACTCTAAAATTTCTCAGAATTATAATCCTGTCTTTTTGAACATTCGGTCGGTTATCAGTATCAGACAACCAGCCGTTAAGCAATAATAAAAATAAAAAAATTATTATATTTTCTCTCTATTTCTCTGTTCTGAGACCCTTAGTTGTACAGTCTAAGGTAAGACCCCATAGGCCAACAAGCGTCCTAGAGGAGAACTGTACCGGGATCAGTGATCAAGGAGACCAAGGACCTTTTCTACAGGCCTTTGTATCTATCTACTGAATCCCTCCATTACCCAATGGGCTTTAGTGATCTAATACACATTACCCACTACTCCCAATTCACGGCCCTCCAGGTGGAGTAATTGCTCCATTATGTGAAACTAAAGCCTCTGTATGACGTTTCCAGAGGCTCATGGACACTTTTTTCCACAGGAAGTGGAGGACACAGGACCGTAGAGTTCTTGCGTGATGCCAGGGATTGTTTTACGACCTTTTTGTGGACCATCTACACAGCTTCAGCTATGTTTTCCGACCCACAGCATCTCTTGAACAGATATGGGAGTGTATGTTTGTGTATTTGATGTCGATATATTGCTTTTTTTTTTTTTTTTTTAGCTTCACTGTGGACTCATTCCACCCTTTTCAAAATGGCCTTTTTTAAAGGCTAGAAATTTAAGGAATTGTTATACTGTTGAGGTGGTTATACATCTGCTGGTGTAGTGTGTATTTTTTGAATACTTTGGGTTGTTTCTTTTTTTTCTTTGTAAGCTTATAAAAGACATTTATTCAAGAATTGTGCATCAGGGATGGTTGCAGAGATGGACATAACTAACAAAAAGCAGCAGCCGCAACAGGACTACTACTAGACCTTCATGTTTGAGCGATTTGTTTATCAGATGAGCCTGACGGTAGCTTTTTTTTTTTTTCAGAAACAATTGATATGTTACGCTTTTAGTTACCGTTGTGATGTGCTCCCCCATAGGCTTTCTTGTAACAGCATCTAGGTAATATTTGGATGTTGTGTTATTTATAAATGTCACTTTAGATGAAGGATATCCCATTAGCTCCTTCCCAAATATTTTCAAAGCCTTGTGAATTTAAGATTGGACTGTATTTAGGATGTTTATATGCAAATTTTTTTGTCTAATGCGCAGTTCATTCATGTCCTGTCTACCATTTTAGATCCTGTTGGAAGTCGTGCCGCTTAAGTCACGGCTTAATCTTTCCTTAAAGGAAATGTTTGGGTTGAAAGCATTACTGCTTATTGAATGTAGCACACAATCTTAGCTAAATTGAGTCCTACCTGTTAGGTGGTGGTCATGTTATTTTTACCGTCTCTTATTTTCCTTTCATCTGATATGATTTGCTAGCAGTACGCTTGGTATTTTAGCTAAACAGTTATGTATGTTATATACGACAGCTCGGGTCCTTTGTCATCGCAGTCCATGAACACGTCGAGTCAGTTCTGCTTCAGTCGATTTGTTTTCCCTTTTCTCGAGATGATCCGTTCAGTGATCTTGAATGCCTGTGGAGCGTTTCGGACGCAGAGGCCCCCCGTTTCTGACTGCTGTTCTGACTACTGCCTGCTGCTGACAACTAACACCATTCCATTTCCCCCTGAGATGCTGCCGTCGTTTATTGTGGAGCATCTCTTTTAAGAATTGTAAAAAATTAAAACAAACAAAAAAAATTTTTTCATCTGTTTCTGCTCTATCAATTAATAATTATAATAAAAACTAATTTTAACCTGTTTCGTCTGGTGTGTGGGTGTATTTTGAGTGTGAATGTGGTGGTTGTTGTTTTTTTTCAAACTGGGATCTGATTTGAATGAATTTAATACACTTTCGAGTGTTTGATGGAGTGTGAAATGGCCTTTGGTCAGGGTGGACATGTTAATTTGATATGAATGAAAATGAGGATGTGAGGGATATAGAAAGGTTTTTAAGGAACAAAATAAAAATCGCAATATTCTCATGTTGTTCCACATCTGATTGAAATTCATTTTTAATATTCATGCATCTGTAGCCATACAAATTCATAGTGACCAATAAGGTCCAAGTTCCAAAGATGCCATGAAAGTCTTCTACTTTTCATGTTATAAAGAAAAAAGTTCTCAAAAATATATTCACTGTAAAAAAAAAAAAAAAATTGTTCCAAAAAGTTGTTTCAACTTAAAATAAATTGTTACCCCGCTGGCTTAAAATTTTTAGTTTAGTCAACTTGAAATTTTAAGTTACTTAATGTTAATTTAAGGGACAACTGGAATATTTTAGTTGAATAAACTAAAAATTTTAAGTCAGCGGGGTAGCAAGTTATTTTAAGTTTGAACAACTATTTTTTTTTTTTTTACAGTGTTGGTTTGGAACAACATGAGTGTATTTTCTGTTAAAATTGATCTATGCCTCAAGTTTTTTCACCCATTTGAAGTCCCCACATTCTAAGTTCAAATTATTTTTCTTAACAGAATCAAGAAATGTTAATATTAAAATAACGTACCACAATATGTTTTTGTATTTTCAGCATTTGAATTAAGTTATATATAGTATTTTAAGTTAAAGTTTCTATTAAAAAAATAGAATTAAAAAAATTACATTTTAACTGATAACTATTAAGTACATGTATACAATATGTTGAAATATAAATGCAAAATAAATTGAAATTTTGTATACATCTTAATTGCTTCAGATAAAATTGTATTACATTGCTCTTCGGCCACCTTGCTCTGAAGATAGCTGTATCATCATGGGCCATTACAAAGACCCACATCGGTCAACCACTACTTTGAGTAATTCATGTTATAGTTTCTCCATTAATCTATTACTATTCTGCCTCAGACTGTTCTCCCAAAACTGATCATTTTCCTTAGTCGTGACTGGAATTCAAATATTAGGACTATCCAAACTCTCCCAGCTGAATGGATTTGTAACACTGTGTTTCTTTGCATTTGCACACTTTGTTTTATTAGCTTGTGTGCTTTAGCTTTTTCCCTTCTGCATCCACGGATGTTCTGCCACCTGCTGAATGGTTGGACGTGTGGAAGGATTGAACTGGAGCAGAGTACGGATGAAGACCTTGCATGGTTCCTGAACACCAGCGTCATCTGAAAAAACCAAAGGCTTTCGTTGAAGACGGTGAAGTCGCCTCAAGTTGGTATCATCATATGGCATCGATCCAGTCACCATGACGTATAGAATCACCCCGAGGCTCCATATGTCATACTTCTTTGGGTCATACGGCATTCCCATGATGACCTCTGGTGGAGTGTAGGCTGCAGAACCACAGAAGGTCTCGCTGAGCTCTGAAGGGTCTTGAACACAGCGAGCGAAACCGAAGTCTGTGATCTTAACTTGCTCTTCGGCTGTCAGCAGTATGTTTTCGCACTTTAGGTCCCGATGGATGATGTCCATCTGGTGGAGGTAGTTGATGGCACTGACCATCTGAGAGAACAGGTTTTTGCTTTGGTCTTCTGAGATGCGTTTAACTTCATGTATCTTCTGAAGGAGATCTTTTGCTGCAGCTTCCATCACAATACAAAGTCGTTTACCAGCCACCTCAATTAACTCGTGCATTTGCACAATGTGCTCGTGATTCACTCGTCTCAGAATCGCCAGTTCCCTTGGGAGAAACTTCTGGACAAAATCCTTAGGGGCCTTTACGCGGTCCACAATTTTGATGGCCACGTTACAGTGGTGCTTCTGCGAAGTGGCGAGCTTGACTTGGGAAAAACTGCCTTCACCAATCTCGGCTATGAACTTGTAGCCCATGCCTTTCAAAACGTTATTAACAGACATTGTTTTAAATCTCAAAAGAGTTTAAAATAGCTTCATGAATACTTTGGGCTTGGCCTTGAGCTTGGATCACGTTCCTCACCCTTGCTGCAAAGTATTTTGAAAGAGGCATTTGAATTCTACCGCATTCTGAGAGATATCAGCATTCTAATTTATGATGTCATAATAGAACATATGCAAAATGGAGTCCAGGGACAATATGGACACATATCAGGTACTAAGAAAAAACAGTCAGCCCTCTGGTTTTTATTTGTACTCCATTAAATCCACATTAATGCCTAATTTAGCATTTTGTTCATTTTAAGAAGACCTGACTGATTGTTGATAACTTATTGTAGAAGTAAAAGCTTACACAAGCTTTTGTCAGTTGTTGTCAAACATGCAATCGTTTTTTCTGACTCGCCCTTTCCACAAAAAAAAAGAAAGAAAAAAGATGGAAATATATGGATAGCAATTGCACCCTCAGAGAGAGAGAGTAATATATAGCTCTGACTTCCCAATATGACTTTATATCTCATTATTGTTATTTTTAACTGCGACTTTATCTCACATTTTGACTCTTTTTCTTACTTTAAACATTATTTAGAAATTGCCGGTTTTATTTTTCATTCTGAAGCGGGAAACAGGCTTCCTCACATCGTTCGCGCCATAAATGCAGTTCGATTCATTTTAATGATGTGCAAAGAGAGACCAGCGTTGAATATTCGAGATATTTATAACAGTATGTCTCGGGAACAGTTAATTGTTTCACGGAAACTTCCGTAATCCACTAACCACCAATATGATGAACAAAAATACATCTTGTCGAGCATTTAACGTGTTATTTCGACGCCCTACATCAGGTTCATGGCCGGTGAGTGCTGGAATGGATCATTAAGTTAATTCTAATTGCATGTCCACAAATGCCTCTCATTAGTTTTAGATGAACTGGAGCTCAATTATATCCCTGAAACATTGTGCCTGCAATGACACGATATGACCTCTAAACGGCAGTGTGGCGCTAAACTGTAGCCATCTCCATTAATCCAGTTTTTATTAGAACACTTATATTATTTAAATTATTTTAAACATTGCTGTTTGCTCATTTTAAATGCAAATGAGCCAATTCGTGCGTGTTTATAATAGGATTAAGCACTTTAACATGTTGCACTGTTTGTTTTATATGTAAGCAGCATCACAATTGATATGAATTAGTCTTAAATGTTCTCTAAAATCATTTTAAATGGTCAAACCTTGAATATTAATACCTCACTGCTACAATATATGCATGACCAGTAGCATTACATAAATAATGTACCAAAGCAACACCGTGATGAGTAAGCGTTTGAATTGAAATAGACATATTCACACTCTCGTACTGAGGATGCTACATCTGAAAGGGATGCGGTTCATGCTTGACTGAGCTCTCCAGCATCAGGGGTGCTCAGCCAATCAGACGGCACTCCCGGTGTCTCCCTGCCTCTTAATTGGCTGACACTTCCAGCAAGAGTAGCTGATCTACGCGTGGAGCCTGGGTTTATCAGCCAGTAGACAGAAGCAGGGCACACAGTGAGAAGAGAAAGAGCAATAAGAGGGTGACTATTGCCAGAGATAAGCGCGGCTGAATCAATCAAGATGAACCACAGCTCCAATGAGAAAGAACCTGAGACCATAGAGCCACTGCGTTATCTCAGGTAAGCTCTTTTTTCTTCTTCTTTTTCTTTTTTTTCATAATGTGACTAAATTGGACATACAGAACCTTTTAAGACAGGTTTGTGTTTAAATGCATCTTTAATAGGGATTCCAGTAAGGGTGAGTAATATTTCCACAATCCTTTCAGTCTAACTTTTATGTAAATGTGATTTGTGACACAGAAGGATGGCTGTAATATCCCTGGCTGTCTAAAGAAAATGCATCTAACTTAATTTCCTCCCAGCTTTCCTGTTTACAAAAATAAGACACATTGATTATGATCAACGTGCTTTAATAACCTGGAAATGTGGCTTGTAAGCAAACAGGTGGAAGGAACGGTCCACTTCAGCTCTCTCTACAGCAGTTTGTTGGTGATTTAGGCATGTCGACAAAGGTGATGTGACATTTTAGCTGCTGGACGTTGTGATGGCAACATCATGGCCAGCGATTTGCTCTTTAAACAAGCGGGAGGTCGCCTGTTTCCTGAGCTGAGTGAAATATGGCATGTTAGAATTGCTTTCTAAAGCATTATCAGTATATAAAAGTGTCAGTTTAATCTAACATCTGACAAATTGCCTCATATTCCTTGTGAGGTTTAGATATAGCAGATGCAGCCGGAGAATGTATTTCAAAAATGACACAGAACAAATGGTGTTTTGATCAGAAGCCCGAGCGGCACGAGGTTTGCTTTCTATACTGGGCTTTCCTGGCAAGAGAGGCCCTTGAAGCTCTTCACACCAGCCCACGGCGTTTAAAATACGGTGGTCGGCAAGAGACGAGGCAAATTATACACTTTAAGGAAGGATGGAATAATAGGATTTAAGGATTTGCAGTTTAACGGCGTGGATTCAGGGGAGATTAATGTTCCTACTGTAACTTAAAACCCTCATAGCTAATAATGATTTTGCGTGGAAACCACATAGCGTGAATGCAAACAATTGGCTTTTCTATTACTATTTTTTTAAACAGACTGATTTGTGGATTCGTACTGTGTATCTTGGGATTTGTACGTGTTAATGGCCCCTGTGTCCTTTTATTGACATCAGGTATTGACGCCGAAACCAAGATGGACAACATTGGGTTAGAAAAATTGGATTTTAGAATCGCAGGGATCTTTCTTCATGGACAGCCATTCAAAACTAACATTTTAATGAAATATTTTTGCAAGCTGCATACAGTATCCACTAACTTCAAAGCAGATTACTTGTGAATGGGCGAGGCTTCTAAATCATCAGCTGTAAATAACTAAAAGAATAATAAAGTGCAATAAAACTGTCAAGTTTGCAACGTCAAGCAGCATAACAGACTGTTTTGTACAGCTAAGACAACTGGAAGCCTCACACATTCAAGTAAAAGATGTCTTGCATTAAAAATAAAGTGGATAAAACGCTAATGTTTTTAGCATTACATCTAAGGAAAGTCACTAGTCAAGGGCCAGCATGCACCACTGACATGATATTATTTCCTGTTTCAAAATTATAAGTCATATGGCAGATGATTGGCTCAAAAACAGGACAGATTTCAAACCGTCTACTTCTGAGGGCTCCTGCACTAACCTGGCACCTCTCATTGGGATAAAAAGGAATGTTAACAGCTAATTTTTCTCACATATTATATGTTAAATTTGTTGTTTCTTCTTTATTCAGAATTGCACACCTTTTCGACCCAACAGTTGCAACACATGAAGAAAAAAGTTGCTGGATAGGAGTTACAAGGTGTTATTGTGGTGTGGAAGTTCTACCTGATTGCGCATCCACCCTGTTGTTCTCCACAGTCGTGTGCAGCTCTGTTTCGTTTCTGCTGGGCGTTGGGGTTTATTTATAGGACAAAACTCCAAATGCAATAACAGAGCAGCCTGCATGATTTGTGGTTTGTTACCAGGCAATGTATTACTTCTAATGGTGGTACCCATTAAAGTTAGATTATGGACGTGAAATCTCAATTTACTCAGTCTGTCAAGAATGCAACAGAGGTGTGTGTGCTTTTGCTAGGTGTTGCAGGGTTGTGATACAGGTGCGATTAGCTGAATATCTTCAGTCAGTTCAATAGGAATATCTGCTGACCCTTTTGGGTCCTCATGTATTGATGTCTAATCATCAATCAATTTACAAGATCGTAGAGGTGTCCACTGTCATTGTTCTCAGCTTGTCAAGCAAAATACTGTCACACACACCATCTGTCTCTTCAGCTTTGATGCCAGAAATTGTCTGATGTGCCATCAATCCAGATCTATCAAATGTGATCCAGCTAGACTCAAACTCTAAAGCCCACGTGAGCACAGTTATTCAAAGTAACCACTGGGCCACGACTCAGGCCAGAGACAATGAGCCAAAAATCTTATTAAATGTAGTAAACGGATAATTGATAACTCAAATTGAAACTGTTTATAACCCCTGTAAGTCTGGTTGAAGTGAGAAATAGTAATATTAGTATGATAGTATACTATTATAATATACACATTATATGTTGTTAAAGCATTTTTAATTAAATGATACTCTATATGAGAAACTAAAACTGCCAGTAGGTGGCAATAAATGTCTTAATGAGGAAGTCATTGAGTCATTCATTTATTTGATTAGTTCAAAATGAAGTAAATGGCTCTCTTTATGAAAGGGTCATTGAATCATTGGTTCACCCAATTCGTTCAAAACACATGAATTCATTCATAAACGAAACACAGCAAGCAATTAGCTCGCAGACGCACAAGGCACAACTGTTATATTGTGGCTTTATCCACTTTATTTTTCAACGCAGAAGTAAGCCGCTTTCGGTGAATGTGCGAGACATCCAGTTCATTAGCCACTGTAGGGAAATAACAATAAGTAAACGGTAAAGCTGTTTGCACTACAAACCAGTGTGCTCAATTAAAAAAAAATACTTTAAAATAATGGTGAGATACATTAGTTTGCAATATCAAGCAGCAAAACAAGGTGTTTTGTACAGCTAAAAATAGCTGGAAGTGGCCAATTTACAAATGGCCACACCTGCTGTTACGGGAAAAAGGTGGATATTGGCAAAACTGAGCCAAAACAGAAAAGACTGTGTTTAAAATATGACACAATATTAACTTATTATTTATTGAACTGTTGTGTCAATCAGTGTCACATTTGCACTTGTGCTATTTGGGACAAAAATATACACTCGTTGCCTATGTGATATTGCTTAACTATGTCATATGGTATACATATGAAACAAAAAATCATTTTGCTCCAATATTGGACAATGCGTATTTTTTCGCAAACAAATCCGAACTTACATTTTAACGGTTGCTTAGTTTCCATTTCTACTGGATAGCCCCGCCCCCACACTGAGGCTTGACGTAGGTTAAATGACGAACAGAGAGACTGGGCGTTTGTTATCGGATATTATATGAAAAATCCATCAAATTCTAGAAGAAAACATAAAACAAAAGCCCTCTACTGAAGCACCACGGAAGTCAGGAAAATGTGAGGTGTGTTCTTAATTTTACGCTCCCAACAACCATCAACTTCTCTCCGCACAATCAAAGTTGACACAGAAATGGCTAGTCAGTTGAATGGCCTTGCGCTTCGTACGTGGAGCGAAGGACTTGGTGATGTCACACAAAAAGGATAGTCGTTTCAAAACTGAGCAAGTTATTAAGATTTATAAAAGACGATGATAACAAACCTTGTTTTTCTGTCAAATAATGTACAGTGAATCGTCCACAATAAGACCAGATGTATTATGAAAGTAAATTCAGTCTATTTTGATTTCAAGTTCACTATAGTTCAAGATAAAATGATTCATAAATGCGATTACCTCTAAGAGCAGAGTTAAATACGTCAATTTCTTGATTATTAAGACGTCTGAAAGGGCAGAGTGGCAGATAAAGTGCTTGTTATTCTCTTTTGGGAGCAGGATTTTAATGTTCGTTTTTTATTTCAACCCCTTTGCTTACACATCCGAGAGCTAGGCTAGTTCACCTGAGTCAGCTCATATAGAGCCTCATTTACTGAGCTATAAAGAGTATGGATAGAAGTATACATCACAGGCAAAATGACTGGGTACTGAAAAACACAACCACTTCTGTTTTACTAATTTTGACTAGCCGCTTTCAGAGTTTGTTTGTGAAATCAAAGCTCTATTATAGATCATAGCTTATTATATGTTAATCAGGCCCAAATCTCTCCATATCACATTAATTTAGTGGTAAAGATTGGTTGATTTTTTTCTCATCTTTGTATTCTTCAGTCAAGGCGTTGAATGAGACTGACAGTATTTCTTTTTCTCCCTTTGACGCTTATAATGAGTTTCATCACTGCTTGCAGTTGAGGCTGTGAAGGGGGGAGGCTGTTGGATAAGATTGACAGTGTTTCGTTTTTCTCCCCCTGATGTGTTTAATGAGTGTCTTCACTGCCAAGCTGCTGTGTAATGAAGTGCCTCTATTTTTGATAGACAAGGTGAGATGTTGGAGATGGGGGAGGTGGGTTTGTTTATGAGGAAATCACCTTTGTCCATGCAGGCTCGTGATCCTCAACAGGTAACTGGGAAATGTAGCTTGATTGAGATGTCTTTGAGTCACTGTCCTCCATTTCTGTCCTTTACTTCTCTGCTTTATTTAGAAAATTGTTTCATTTTTGCTTCAGAATCATTCAAAGATCTTGCAAGAATGCCCTACATTTCATTGATCTCATTAAATGCCATGTTTTACTCAGAAATACACCAGATTACGGAAGCGAAGTATGTTTAGCAAGGAATTTCATGTTAAGACCTTTTCCTTTGTGCTTTTTCTCCTGAAAACGACTCCACATTCCGGCAGGGTGGAATAAGAGAACTAGAAGGGGGGTATGGGTAATTTTGGGAGTCGAGAGGTAATCACGCTGGAAACGGATCAGGTATGTGATGTATAATCGGTGAGGCGTGACGCTTGGATTACAGCATGTAGTGGGGAATCATCAACTGTTAAAAGAATCGATAGGAGCTTGTTTTCACGAGCACATGGTACAATTTCCATTAGCGGAGAACAGCTGCGAGTCAGGGACTGATATATGGCCAAGTCACCATAGAAACAGTGGGACTGCAACATATTCCTATGAAGTCAACATACATTTTTGACAGCATGGCAGGTTCTGAGAGAATGAGGGATGAGAAAGGAACAGTTGACCAGTCACGAACTGAGGGAATGTGAATATGTGCTTGAGCTCTATTAATTACATGTTGAATTTCATCAGATAGAACGAAGTCCCGCAGCCTCATCCAGATTAAACATCCGGACTGTTCTGCTCCAGCTCAAGTTCTTTGTAAAGTTTGACGGATGTGGATGGCCAACATTTTAGCTGTTTTCTACCGCCATGCTTGTCTCAAATTGTCCCTTTTTGTTTTGCCAGAGACAGTGTAATTGGGTTCACCGTCTCGCTAGGTTGGGCTTATTACAAAGCCATTATGCTCTGGCAAAAGCTGACAGTCTAGAAACCCAAAGTTATAATTTGGCCCATGTCCTCCTCTGCTCTGTGAACATACTTGGTTTATAGCTCGCAAAAGTTGTTTTTGTTGTAATGCTTAGTCTATATTTATGACGTTATCTAATTTAATAAATTCAGCTGTGGGTCATTCTCAGGATATGGTGCTTTTTGCTGGTATGAAAATTTCAGGATTTCGGGGGACCATATGCACAATTTTATTAACCTTAAAGGGATAGTTCACCCAAAAATGAAAATTCTGTAAATTAATTACTCCACCTCATGTCGTTCCAAACCCTTAAGATCTTTGTTCATCTTCGGAACACAAATTAAGATATTTTTGATTAAATCTGACCCTCCATAGGCAGCCAGGGAAATACCACAGGCAAGGCACAGAAAGGTAGAAAGGACATCGTTAAAATAGTCCATGTGACATCAGTGGTTTGTAATTTTATGAAGCTACGAGAATACTTTTTGTGCACAAAGAAAACAGAACCAATAAGTAATTAATGACAGAATTTTAATATTTGGGTGAACTATCCCTTTAATTAAAGGCAGCATAGGTGATTTGGTTCAAAAACATTTTTTTGTTATGCTGGTTGAAAGTCTCTTCACATCCTGATAGCAAACACTAAGTTAGTGGTCTAAATGTATTTATATGTATAGTATTTATATCGCATATCTCCTGCAGCTACAGCAGGAAAACAGTAATGGCGGACTGCTGCTTCTCACTCAGGTCTGTGTCTATGCTAATAGGGCAGAGATCGTCACAAATGGGCAGGACTTTTTCCCTATGATGACGTGTAGGTAGGGAGAAATCTGGAATCCCTTGTTATGAGACACTGTTAATGATTTATTGGGATTATAAAAAAAATGGATGGATTTTTGGATTTTAAACATTATAGGCTGGTTGTTTTCACATACTGCGGCCACACAACCATTCAAACACCTTATAAAAGTGATTTTTGCATAATAGGTCCCCTTTAAGTGACAAAATACATTAGTCACTTTTACATTTTTAAAGGGGTCATATGATGTTATTTTAAAGATCATTATTTTGTGCATTTGGTGTAACAGAATATGTTGACATGCTTTAATGTTCAAAAAACACATTATTTTTCAAATACTGTACATTATTGTAGTTCCTCTATGTCCCGCCTCTCTCGCATCATTTTCTACAAAGCCCCTCCTTCCGACAAGCACAGCCTGCTCTGATTGGCCAGCTGACACAGTGCATTGTGATTGGCCGAACACCACAAGTGCGTAACGCCCCTTACCATAATTGTGAGCTTCAGCTTTCAAAGTAAATATAAAGACAGTTAATAATGTCCTTAGTTTTACCATCAGTTCAAGCCTGAGAGGGGAACAGAGTAGCGTGATAGACACAGTGATGAAGCTCGTATGTATTTGCAGTACACAAGCCACAGGTAAGACAGCTGACTCCACTGTGATGTGACCTTCTCTCTCTCTCTCTCTCTCTCTCTCTCTCTCTCTCTCTCACACACACACACACACACACACACACACACACACACGGCGCGTTACTCTACACTGCGCAAAACTTCGCTTTTGAACAGTCAGTAGCAAATACTTAAACTAATAACAAAACATACTTACAGTCGCTGATTCAGAAGTGCTAGATTGTCATAGCAAAGTCGGAATTTACCCTATTTTTTTTAGAAATAGCCTTTGCTTTGTGCACAGCCAGCCTTGTACTCTCCTAGGTTCACGAAACTGTCGTCAATAAAATGCGTTGCACAAATTTGAACATTTGGGTTGTGCTGTTCTGTTGTAAACAAATCTTAATCAATGATTTCTAATTGAATCTACTTTCAGAAGGCCAAATAAAGTACTTTTTCTACTTTGACTTTTTCCCTGACATGGCTGCATCAACACTACTGCGGTTACTGAAACCACACCTTCTTTCGTTGCGTGAACATTTGGGCGGCATCACGCAAATATTTCCACATCGTGACGTAGACATCTGGGGGCATGTTTTAATGAAGCGTTTTAGCCCGGTCTGGATCAGCCTTCTCTTTTAGATAGAATAAATCATTTTGTGAGCTTTGTAACTCTGCAGATCGTATACATGCACAAACAGCTACATAACACATTAAAGAAAAGGAAAACAAGAAATCGCATCATATGACTCCTTTAAATCAAGTGACCTGCCAGTGTCAGTTGCATTGCCATTTCCATATCTATGAGATAGTAAAATATCCATTGTTTGCACACTTCAGAATCTTGCTGGATATAGTACTAGGTAATCCAAATACTTTTTTGCCTACGGTTTTATGTGAATTGGGATGTTTGTCCGATAAATGTTTGTCTGATAAATGGCAGATGGGGGAGTGTCAAGTCAGTATTTAGTAATTATTTTTTTAATTTTTAAAGTCAAATAGCTTTTGTCACTTCAGACAAAACAAAGTACCTGTTGCCTTTTTTTGGTATGTCTTACGTAATTCCTCTGTTTACCTCCATTAATTCTGCCTCTAGGGTTTCTGGGAACAGACAATTCCCATTACGACTCTGAGTATATGGACAAATTATGCTGAATTTACCATTGAAAACAGTTCATCTGTGAAAAGATGAAAAGTGCTGTTGGGTTAACACGTCTGCTTGTCTTATTAAGTGTGTTTTTTCTAATGTCAGAACAAAAAGGCTCTTAGAGGAGAAATCACTGACCTTTAACAAGCATTTAAAGCCATCATCTGCATTTTTTGATGTGAATCAGCCAAAGGCAGCTTGCTGTCTTGTGATCTGAATGACCGTGACTGAGGGTGAAAGGAGACCTGCTCTCGAGGCCGCTAGTGGTCTGCTGATTAGCGCTCGTGCTAATCACAGTCAACAATCAACATGTGGCGGCCTTCGGCAGCCCTGGTGTTGGGAGGAATATATTTATTTGACCCTGCTGGAGGTCTAGAAACAGATGTCATTGATCTATTCATCACCGCTGGCTGGTGCAGCACCACACAGAAGCATTTAATGTTGTAATTTGGTTGTAGTAAAGAACACTTAAAACTAAAATAAAAAGGAAAAATGAATGTGCTCAAACCACAACATTTCAGAAACATTGTGGAGCTAGTTTTAAAAGGCCAATATAACAAATTTCTACTACAGAAACCAGACTGAACTGCAGGTACAGTAAGTGTCAAGGAAAAATACATTCTGTCTAACACTTAAAACATAAATTGCTGCCTTAAAATTTTAAGTACAATCAACTTAGCTGTTTAAGTCAATTCAACTTAAATTACATTGAACTGGCTTAAAATAATGATTTGAACCTTGTACAACTTATAAAATAAAGTAAAAAATTGCTTAAATTATTTTGATGAGTTAAAGGCAGAGTAGGTGATTTGGTTCAAAAACATTTTTGTCATGTTGGTCGAAAGTCTCTTCACATCCCGATACCAATCAATAATTTGTATTTGTCTGTGGAAGGTGTAGGACCATAAAATGTTTGTCCAATTAAAATATTTGGTCCGAACATTACGATAGGCTGTCCTGCCTGCCTGTCAAATATGTATTTGCATACCTCTGCAGACCCTGTTCGCGCAGACATGTCATGAGCGCATTCCAGCGATAATGAAAGGTGCTATTATTGTAATATTATGCGCTTTGTACTGTAATGTTTTCTCACCTGTGAATGAGAGATGAGGTAATCTGACAGAGCTGCATTCAATCCTCTATACCAACACTGTCTCTCATCATTTCGCAGGTTAGTCTCTGGTCTGCCTGTGTGCGTTCATGTGTTTTGGAGGAGGCGTGGCTTTGCAAAGTGATTATGCCTAGAGGGTGGGGAACTTGCTTTCAAAGCTAACTTGCTATCGCTAGCCTTTCCGAATCACCTACCCTACCTTTAAAGTACTGTAAAAACACATCTTGTCATAACTTATTGGTCATATAATTTATTTATTTTTATTTTTTTTTATGTAAAAATGAACAAAGCTTATAAAGAGACGTTTTTATTGGTAGTGTTATTATTAAACTTTAAATAAAACACTAAATGTTTACATCATGCCTGTTCTTTTTCTGTGCTTTGTGCATCAAACAGAAGCATTTAACATTGTATTTTAAGCCTGGAATACACTACGCGATTTTTGCCCCGATTTTCCCCCGATTTTACAGTCTGAACAAGTTGACGCTAGTGGAGGAAAATCAGAGCCAGTCTGCAGATCACAGCTGACAGATTCCACAGAAAATCGCGTAGTGTATGATGGTCACAGACTCCGATTTTTTTAGCTTCAGACTTTGATTTTATCCGGTCGGAGGATATCAAACATGTTTGATATTTTCAGCCGATTTTAGAACACAAATGTTTTCATTTGTCATGCGTCCCCTAGCAACAAGGCGCACGTTTCTGCGTGAGTTCGTTGTGATCAGAACAACTTCAAAGTCTGGTAGTGTATGATCTTCAGTCGCTTAGTGTATGATGCCCAGTTTTCCTTTGTCACTATTTACAATGTCGGCAAGTGCATAATGCCTACTGACTAAAAGTCGTGTAGTGTATTCCAGCCTTAATTTGTAGTAAACCACACTTAAAAGTAAAAGTTAATGTAATCAACAGAAAATGTTTTAGAAACATTGTGGAAGTAGCCTTCAAATGTTAATGTAATATATTTTTACTTAAAAAAACTAGACTAAACGAAAATATACATTTTGGCAATTTTACGATGTTTGTGGAACTTTTTTTACTGTTATTTAAAAATAACACTAACAAGTCTCTTTGTAAGCTTTGTTTACAAAGAGACTTGTTAGTGTTATTTTTAAACCTAAATAAATCGCTACACAAACGTTTGCATTACACTTGTTTTTTTTTGTTGTTTTTTTTGGTGCTTTGCCCATTACACATAAGAATTTAATGTTGAATTTTGGTTTTAGTAAACCCCACTTAAAAATAAAATAATAAAAAAATAATCAGAAAATATTTCAGAAACATTGTGGAGGTAGCTTTAAAACGTTAATATAACATATTTTTACTACGAAAACCAGACTGCAGCTATGTATTGAGAAAATAAATAGAGCCTGACTAATTTACAACATTTGTGGAACGCTTAATATTACAGCTCAAAACAAAGCATTTTTTTAAATTGTTTTTGGTTTTATTTTTAAGCCTAAATAAAACATTACACAAACTTTGCAGTATGCCCTTTTTCGGCACTTTGCGCATCACACAGAAACATTAAACATTGCATTTTATTTGTAATACACCTCACATTAAAGTAAAAATTACAAGTTGAATATAGTAATGAGGTTCATAAAATGTTTTTACTGTCTACAACATTGTGAAAATCTGTCGTATTAATCCGTTAGGATAATAGCATAACTTTTAAAAAAAGTGTTTTTACAACATAGTTGTACTAGCTGACCATGCTGACTAAAATCAGCAACATGCAAAACCAGAACTGGAAGGTGTCTGCGATAGTAGTAATATCCATTGCTGTTTGCGTTAATTACAGCAGATTTGGGCAGAAAAATCTTGGCGCCTGGCTTGCTTGTGCTCTCCCACACAACACACATTTTCCATAATGACTCTCCTCAGTGATGTTCCAGCAAAGACAGAACACAAGGAACATAGCAGGGATTTGCCAGCCCCAGCAGCCATTTTTAACTCATCTCTGTGTGTAAAAATTCCAGTTTTAGGCAAAATGGTCTCATTGTTCTTGTATGAGCCAGCAGCTACATCTTGTTTTCTCTTTATTAGAGGCCTCTGAAAAAAAAACAGCAATAAACAAGGTTGGCAGCATCACATAAATAGCTCATAAAAGTGACAAAATGCCTCACTCCACGACCTTTGGGATATTACTCTTTAGTTTCGCTAGAATGAACAAACTGGGAGACTTGTTTATTGCTTGGCACAGTTTAATGAGACAACAAAGTGACTTCCAAATGTATTCAAGACTGTGAAGAACATCATCTTTCCATTAAATGTACTTCTCGTGGTTTCACACTTACATTTTTTGGCTTTATTTGATAATTAAATTTGATATTTTGTAATAATGTTACATAGGGCACCTGAACGAATAATAATGTCCTCTTTGCTTTCCCACCTCCTTCTTTCTTTTATTCATTCACTGTCAGTCTCCCACTGATATCATCGTTCCTCGGTTTTAGTCATATCCTTTCTATTCTGTCTGGAAGATTTTGCTTTTCTGTCTGTAGAATTTGATTTTCTCTTCAATCATGCATGTTTTTTTTTCTATTCCCGTCCTAGTTAGAGGTGTTGTTAATTATTTTTTTAATCACAATTCCTCACTGCAAAGTATATCAGTGCAGCTCTCTGTTGATTTGAAATGCTGCATATTAAAATCTCCTGGGCACGTCTGGAAATGAAGGTGCCAGTCTTAAATATCCAAACTGCTTCTATAAAGTATGTATCTGGCATTAGGTTTCACAAGCTAAAGATGAGATTGGATCATGCCTCTTTTGATCTGGCTTAATGCAAGATGTCAAGATATTAGTGATTAGCA
This sequence comes from Tor tambroides, assembly GCA_021397915.2. Taxonomy (NCBI): domain Eukaryota; kingdom Metazoa; phylum Chordata; class Actinopteri; order Cypriniformes; family Cyprinidae; genus Tor; species Tor tambroides. The sequence goes on along the minus strand of JAFVLL020018348.1, from coordinate 106,441 downwards.
GTGTTATTTTAGTATTATAGGGCCCTATGATTTCTGGAAAATGCAGATGGAATTGCGGAATCCAGTCATAAAAATGGAATTTACTGCGGAATATCACTGAATTTGCCAAAATGTGGATGTATAAATCAAAAGTAGGTCAGTACAGTTAAATCAAAACATGATATGGACTAGTGTGAATATGAAGCTGCAAAAATACTATTTAATAAATTTATGAATTTATGAATTTTAATGAATTTATGAATTATGTTCAACATGTCTCTGTGTGAATGAATGGCACGGACGCACGCGGTGTTTTCAGCCTCTCAATACATGAGTACATGAACACATGAACATGATCTCTAGAACTGCTCTGAGAGTCACTTCATGAGCATTTTGCTGTTTCTTTTGAGAAAATCTGTCGTCATATCATATAGCCTGCAAATGGAAACTTCAAGGTCTTCAGAGCAACCTGTCAAAATAAAAGTTTGGTTTAACTTGAAGAAACTGTGACAAGAAATATATTGCTTAATGTAATGATAGTACTACTACAAATAATAAAATTATTATTAAAACATAATTTTATGAGGAATATTTACCAGAATTTATTTAATAGGAAAATGTAAATACACAAGATTTCTGATTTTTAAAAAAATAAAATAAAATCAATTAATTCGAGATGCTTTTGATTATTACAATTAAAAGAAAGCATTAAACTCCAGAAAATACATAAAAATTCAAACTGAAAAAACTGAATTTGGGAAAAAAAATAAAACGGATTTCATAGGGCCCTAGTATTATTTATATACTATTATGGTATTTATAAATATTTTGAATCAGCTTTTATTTTTATATTTTTTGTTTTTATTTTAGTTTAAGTTTTAGTCATTTTAAGTGCTTTTGTCATTTTTATTAGTTTTTGTTTTTCTAAACATATAGATTTATTTTTTTTATTTCAGTTTTAGTCTTAGTATTATTTACATGTTTATGTGTTACCCATACAGGAATAATAATAATAATAATAACAATAATTTTTTATATACATTTTTAATTTTTAAATAAAAAATAATAATTTTTACAATTTTAATTCATTATTATAAAATATATTTGAAATTTGTATTTAGTTAAATTGTATCGTTGAAATTATGTAATATTACTATTATATATTATTTATTTATTCCATCTCCATCTTTTTTACTATAGGCCGATTTATGAGTATCCATGCCTAGGTTAATTGACTGGTGTTATTGTATTCTTTGTATTTTTATTTGTTTGTTTGTTTGTTTTTTAATTGTGGCAGTAGTGCTTTGTACGTTTAAAATGGCATAATTTATTTCATATTCTCATATTGACTTCAGTTGTCTTCATCTAAATGCCCTCCCCAGGTTGGCATCCTAGTAACAGTGCTGGTTTAATCTCCATTAAAGATGTCTATAAAAGTTATGAATTGGACTCAGGGCGCAGGATGCAATCAGATGATGGAATATGAATGCGAGCTTGTTTTCCTTTGAGAAGCACTCAACAGGGGAACATCAGAATGCCAGACAGGAGGAACAAAGCTTTTATTCGGCACGGCTTTGTAGCGTACTTGTTTCCTGCTTGAAAGACTTCAGAGTAGGTAAACAAGCTATGAAACTCTTTAAACCGAGATGTTTTATTGCGTTTTTCTTGATGGAAATTCAAATTGCAAATTGTGAACATCTGAGCACACAATCTCCATGTGCCATATGGCCGTATCTCCATAATAAAGCTGGAGAACGTTGTTGATATTTCTCAACATGACTTATTTTCAGGATAAATTGTGATTCTCAGAGCAGCCAGATGGGGACATGGACCCCTGCCTTCATGCTCTGGCATAGTCACAAAGTAGTTTATGGATGTCCTGGGCAAAAGGAAGAGGAGAGAACAAGGATAGGCCACCTGAGAGAGAATCTCAGAGGATGCACTTTCATTGGCTCGTGTTGACAGGCCGGGTCAGGACAGGAGCGACGCTATCGGTCAGGATGATTGAAACAATTGTTGATCCATGTTCCAGTGAGTAACACCTCAAGAGAGACACTTTGTCAGTGCATTATACACACACAGTTTATTTACAAGTCTGCTTTGTAAAATATTTAAATAAATCCTCAAAAACAAGTCCAGGTCATATTTTTCCTCCAAATCAATTTTAGGGCCATATAGGACTTTTTGTCCCCCCTTTTTGTTTGGCACTATGACATTATTATCTACTATAAAATATATAAATATATAATATCATGACATGATATATAATTAATATATGATAAATTATTTTTTATTGCATAGTGGCATTTGTTGTATTTTATGATAATAAAATCAAAAAACAATTACTATAAAAATTGCTTTTATTACTTTCACGATATTACAGTGAAACAAATACTCTAATTAGGGGAAAATGTTAATTGTCTTGAAAATAATGTCCCAATGCAAAAAATAGTAATTATGCAAAAAAGAGTTGATTTTCTTCATGCATTTTATTTCTTTAGATTTTGGGGTGAAATGTGAGCTGGACATGTTTTCGTGACACTCATATTAGATCTTTTGCATCGTAATGACACATTTGTTGTTTGAGCAAGTCCAGGGAAAGAGCATATTAGTATCACTGCATAAATAGCAATGGCAGATTGGGGTCAGTTATAATACATTGGCTTGCTTAGCTTGTCATGTATCTGCGATTTCCTTGAGGGAACACTTGAGGTCTGTGTGAAAACGCAGAAGCTGCTCCTGCTGTCCTTTATTTATGTTCTACAGTCTATTCAGATCACTGCGTTCCAGTTCATTTTTCGAAAAATAAAACCAGTGAACATCCCCTGAGAATACGAAAGGCAGCATCCTAATGAAGATATACTGCATATTTCTTTAGGCTGAATTTGTGGAGCTTCTCTCCCAGGAAAATAAATAAGCAATGTAAGGTAATACACTCTCATGTGTCTCAATAATACTAACGAGATTGCGAAAATAGTATGATATTGTTCAACTTCACTTTTAGGCTCATTTTTAGGTTGTATGTTTTAGTATGAACTGCTTTTTCAAATAGTGCAAATTATTTTTTGCATGATTTCTTATGATTTTGCCATCTCTTGTGAATTATGACTTCTCATAAGAACAAGTTAGTCTAACTTGTGGGGGAAAAAATTGGTATAGATTTGAGTTGTGTTTTTTCTTACTGTTTTTGTGCGATTTCTTACGATTTTGCCTTCTCATACAAATTACGACTTCTAAAGAGACTAAGTAAATCATTGGTTAGTATGATTTTTCCATCTTGTACAAATTATAACTTGTCATGAGATGTTACTAAAAAATGTTTTTTTTTTTTTTGTTTTGTTTAGATTAAAGTTTGCGTTTTCATAGTTCTTCTGTATGATTTCTTACGATTTCACCATCTCATACGATTTATGACTTTTATTATAAGACTAAGACTAACTTGCGAAAAAACAAAACATTTCTTTGTTTAGGTTTAGATTTGGGTTGTACGTTTTTGTGTGGTTTCTTATGATTTCACGTGTGTTTGCTTGACGAAGGTCTTTGACCGAAACATTGCCACTTTTAACTTTTTTGAATAAAGGGAGAATAACAGTGTGCAGATCTTTTTTCTATTATTTCTTATGATTTCGCCATCTCATACAAATTATGACTTCTAAGGAGACCAAGTTAGACTAAGTTATTTTTGCCATTTCGAATGAATTATGATTTCTCATGAGAAGTTTTTATTAGATTTAGGTTTGTGTTGTCATATATGTTTTTCTGTATGATTTCTTATGATTCGTACAATTTATGACTTCTCATAAGGCAAAGTTAGACTAACTTCTGTAACAAAAATGTTTTTTTGGTTAGGTTTAGATTTAGGTTGTATGTTTTTTTTTGTGATTTCTTGCTATTTCCCAATCTCATATGAATTATGACTTCTAATGAGACTAGGTTGCAAACGTTTTTTTGGTTAGAAAAAAAATGAATTTTATTTAAAAAAATAAGGGTTGGTTTAGTTTTTTTTTTTTTTTTTTTTAACGATTTCACCATCTTGTTCGATTTATGACTGCTCAGACTAGACTAAGTTACCAGACTAAAGCCCCGTTCACACCAAGCATGATAACGATAAAGATGACTACAGGTGCATCTCAATAAATTAGAATGTCGTGAAAAAGATCATTTTTTCTTGTAAGTTATTTCAAAAAGTGAAACTTTCATATATTTTAGATTCATTGCATGTAAAGTAAAACATTTCAAAAGTTTTTTTTTTTTTTTTTTAATTTTGATGATTAGAGCTTACAGCTCATGAAAGTCAAAAATCAGTATCTCAAAATATTAGAATATTTACATTTGAGTTTCAATTAATGACCATCACTACAGTATAAATTCTGGGTACTTTGAAACCACAATAATGGAGAAGACTGCTGACTTGGCAATGATCCAGAAGATGAACATTGATACCCTCTTTGTGGAGGGCATCAATGTTCAAGTCACAGAGGGTCATTACTGAAAGGTGTGGCTGTTTACAGAGTGCTGTATCAAAGCATATTAAATGCAAAGTTGACTGGAAAAGAAGAATTTGGGTATGAAAAGGTGCACAAGCAACAGGGATGACAGCAAGCTTGAGAATACAGTCAAGCAAAGCTGATTGAAACACTTGTGAGAGCTTCACAAGGAGTGAACTGAAGCTGGAGTCAGTGCATCAAGAGTCACCACGCTCAGACATCTTCAGGAAAAGGGCTACGAGCCACTTCTGAACCAGAGACAACGTCAGAAGCGTCTTACCTGGGCTGTGGAGAAAAAGAACTGGACTGTTGCTCAGTGGTCCAAAGTCCTCTTTCAGATGAAAGTAAATTTTGCATTTCATTTGGAAATCAAGGTCCCAGAGTCTGGAGGAAGTGTGGAGAGGCACAGAATCCATGTTGCTTGAAGTCCAGTGTGAAGTTTCCACAGTCAGTGATGATTTGGGCTGCCATGTCATCTGCTGGTGTTGGTCCACTGTGTTTTCTGAAGTCCACAGTCAACGCAGCCATCTACCAGGAAATTTTAGAGCACTTCATGTTTCCTTCTGCTGACAAGCTTTATGGAGATGCTGATTTCATTTTCCAGCAGGACTTGGCACCTGCCCACACTGGTACCAAAGGTACCAAAAGCTGGTTCAATGACCATGGTGTTGGTGTGCTTGATTGGCCAGCAAACTTGCCTGACCTGAACCCCATAGAGAATCTATGGGGTATTGTCAAGAGGAAAATGAAAAACAAGAGAGCAAAAAATGCAGATGACCTGAAGGCCACTGTCAAAGAAACCTGGGCTTCCATACCACCTCGGCAGTGCCACAAACTGATCACCTCCATGCCACGCCAAATTGAGACAGTAATTAAAGCCAGTAATTAAAGCAAAAGGAGCCCCTACCAAGTATTTAGTACATATACAGTAAATGAATATACTTTCCAGTAGGCCAACAATTCACTAAAAATGTTTTTTTATTGATCTTATGAAGTATTCTAATTTGTTGAGATGGTTTTGTTGTGAATTGGTGGGTTTTTGTTAAATGTGAGCCTAAATCATCACAATTAAAAGACCAAAGACTTAAACTACTTCAGTCTGTGTGCATTGAATTTATTTAATACACGAGTTTCACAATTTGAGTTGAATTACTGAAATAAATTAACTTTTCCACGACATTCTAATTTATTGAGATGCACCTGTATAACTATAACGATAAGGATATTAGCGTCCACACCAGCGAATGATATCGTCTGTTTATTCTAAGCGCACGTGCGTCTGCCGCTTTAAATTCTCGAGCACATTATAGCAGGATGGATTCTGATTTGCGGTCAGTTTTTTTTATATAGTTCATCAGCTGGAAAAAATCGTTCTGGAAGTGATCCCAATGATATCGTTTCTCTGTGCCTTTATCGTTATAGTTGTGGTGTGGACGCTGCTATTCTTTAATACTGAGAACGATTTTTAGAACTATATCTTTATCGTTATCTTTATCGTTATCATGCTTGGTGTGAATGGGGCTTAAGATTTTATTTTATTTTTTTCTGATTATCTTACCATCTTGTATGAATTATGACTTCTCATGTTTAGGTTTGAGTTTGAGTTGTACGTATTAGTCATACTTATTACCTATGCTTTCATAAGATTTCATACAAATTTTGACCTTTCATTAGACTAACAAATGTTTTTGGTTAGATTTAAGTTTAAGGTTGTATGTTTTAGGCATAGCCTATATTTTTTCTCGTATAATTCCTTAAGATTTCACCATCTCATACAAATTAAGACTTCTCATAAGACTTAGTTATCAAATGCTGCTTGCTTCACACAAAATCTTAACGCTCACATACTCTGATCTAGAACGCCGCAATCACCAAAAGGCAGTCAGGCGTGAAACTTAATTCATATTCTAAGCATATTTATCATTAGATTACACTCCAAAATGCTAAAAGATAACACCCTAACCTTAAGTTGTACTGATTCCACAATTAATTCATGTGATATGATTCAGAGTTTTCACACTGCATACATCCTGCATTACTCCAGATGGCTGTCACAGTTGTTTTATTGCCTTAAATTAGCCTGTTAAATTCCACTTCAAAAATAATCACAGGGCATTTTATTCAACCATATCTATGGCTAAGCGCATCTGTTACTAACGCTGCATATTCACTTTCTTCATTTGCTGTGGAACTCTAGTTCAGCCATGCGGTGGTTTTAATTGGGCCTGAAGGACTATACCTGCATTCCTATTTTCAGTCTCTCTCTCTTCCCTACATCCTTCAACCTGTCTGCGGGCACCGTCGGTTCGGCGACCTGACTTGCTCCGTTACCATGGTTTCCTTCACTTGCACAGTCTCCTGTGGGCCTTTCGCTATATCTAGTTGGGCACGGTTACTTGAGAAACTGCCAACTGGCAGAGGCCATAATTACATAAGCACATGACCGTCGAAAAAGTTCCACTTTGATGTAATGCTGCTGAAGGGAACTAATGGATTTAAGCCATGAATTGTGGTTGCTAATCACATTTCGTGGTCTCTCCATCTTTGGCAAGCTGGACTGCTGCTCTGTACTTCATTGTCTGGTCTACTTGAACTAAACGGCCTGTGTTAAAACGCAACATCCCTCGATGGAACTTTCATTATCATTCGAGATCGTATTTTACAGCGGGTATTTAAGTAGCGCTTCCAAATGAAGTTCTCCTGAAGTCGTTCCCCTGTGCCAAATGCAGTCCATCAAAATCAAGCCCCCGTGTCACCAAAAAACGCTGCCATGGTGACGGGCAGCCGTCCCGGAGCTGACTGGCTGCCGAACAAGCCCGCTCATGAAGAGGCCCATGCGCTGCACGCTCTCCGCCAGATTCCCAGAGCTCCAAAAATGGAACAGTTGATGTATTATTGTCATTTTGAAAGGGAAGTCGAGCCGGCTCAGCAATGGGTTTCAAAATCGAGTTAACAAGCCCATCCAAAGTGTTGTGGAGATGAGTTTATGGGTCAGCGATAGGACTTGAGACGATGCCTATGACCTGTTTATCGATTTTTCCCAGAGAAATGGCCGAAACGTGATCCTTTCTAAGGCATTAAAGTAGCTCCTTGCTTTCATGCTTTCAAAAAACGATTTGAGCTCCAATGTAGCCTGCTGTTGTTTACCGGTTCATCTGGCCAGCTGAAAGTCATTGTGAAGTGAGCTGGCCAGCTGGGCCGAGGCCTGATTCCATTTTCAGGTGTGCCTGGTCTTCTGGATCCCTTACACCCCAGCGGACAGTTGAAATGCATAATGAGGGAGGACTTATGGGTCAAAGATTTGGTCTTGGACCAAAGGGGAGGTAAGCATTTGATTATGCAGAAGTGGGGAGGATGATACCTACAATATGGATGTCATTACATTACTGGCAAGAACTTATTTATCATAATTCTCCTGCATTATGGAACATTAGTCCTGTTATTCCTGTCAAATCATTGTCACTTTGGCCTTCCTGTCACCAGTCCAAGCACCACTGCCATAAATCCAGCACTGTGGATCTTAATCTTTGAAAACGTTTTTTCCGATGCACCAGGCCAAGATGATGACGCCCTACTAGACTTGCTGTAACCATCTGCTCTTCTTAATCACTGATATGAATGAAGAGCTTCTTGAAGAGCATTGTCAGTTTTAATAGTATTTAAAGTTTTAGTCATAGTTTTTGTCTTTTGACAAAAATACCCTTAGAATTCAGTCAGTATGTATTAACATTTAACACAATGTGACAGTTTAATGTGGAAAGCTCCTAAAATAACATCATGATTACACTATTGTAATGTCAACATATATTCGTGGTTAATTCGTATGAGTTTGTATGATTTCCTTTGTACGTTTTCGTACGATCTGTTTTCGATCCACTGACAGTTAAATTTAGAGGTAGACCTTCATGCTTTCTTTTTTCAAAAAATTGTACATTACGTGAAAATCACAGTGTACTAATTCATACGAAATTGCCACCTCGTAAAATAGTTACATTTTATCATGAGAATGGGTTTGTAATGCTTCTGTAATGTTCTTCATGCTTTTGTTTTTTGTTGTTGGTGTTTTGGTGCATTGCTAGACAAAGAGCGTATTCATGACGCAACATTCTAGCACATACCTCAAGTTCACGTGTGCCTTTTGCATTATTTTGTTCAAATTTAAATTGTAATATTAAGTTTATGTCATGTATTTATCGTATTGATATTTATGTGGCTTAGGTAGCCTTCTAGCATAGCACTTCAATTTAATGATGTTCATTCATTGTTTGGCTTCAGTTTGTGCAATTCAAGTGGGTCCCGAAACTATTGACTATGAGTGGATTATTTGAAACAATCCTATTCTTTCTAGATATTTAGTTTTCTTCAAGAAAAAAATGCATTGTTAGCACATTGTCAGTCAATATTTTGCAATGTTTTTTCTCATGGTACTTTTTGTCAGTATGTTTTAAATAAAAACGTAAAAATGATGGCAAAAGCTAAAAGGAAAGTTCAGACCAGTGGTCTAATGTGTGCACACCAAAAGTAAATTGAATTATTTGCGTGAGAAGATTACATACAAACTCAATGTAAAGACGCGAATAGATGCAAATCCACATCGGGCAATGTGATTGCCAAGAATATGCGATATTCACCTGAATCGAAAAATTTGAAGTTGAAAATTTTCAACTCAGGCGGGAAATTCGCATGAGACGTTGTTCAAATCACACTGTGCGACATGGATCTAATAAACTTGGGTACGACATGTACGATGATGGCACATAGTGACTCGTAGGCTACGACGCAAGTTACTATTAAAGAATATAACATTAGCATGCGATAGTGGTTAAACAAAAAGAGCATGACGAAGTACAGTTTAGCAGTTGTACTTTTAATGTTTGCTGAAAAAGACGAAGCTGTGAAAGAGGAAGTTAAAAGAGCTTGAGGTAAGCAGTTTTAAGTTTTAGCGCCATGGAAAGTTCTGATTAATATGCCATTTCATGTCTCATTTTTATTGGCTGGTCAGTAAACATGGGTCGTTGCTGTAAACACTGTGATATGATCATGCTGAATTTCTGACACTGTCATTAAATGATCGCAGGCTATCTTTGGTCGCAAGACCGTGACAACGGCTGTCTTTGAACCTCTCACTGTACGACACAATTAGGAGCCATGACCACAGAAATCGCCACGATTGTTTCACGATTCCAATCTTTTATCTAGGAAAGCCGAAAATCATGCAGTGTGTAGAAGGCTTGTGTAGATAACAGCTCCAACCATTAAACACACCTGAACAAGCTCATCAAGGCCTTCAGGATTTCTAGAAACTTCCAAGCAGTTGAGTCGGTTGGAGCTAAACTCTGAGCACTGGTTTAGACAGATAATTCTGGATTGCCACATTTTTACATTTTTTTATAGGAAGGGTCACTGGTAGAAAATCTATGAGCTCCTGTGAGCTCTGTAATGACTGTTTTTATAACCTATACAGTGATTTACATGTTAAAAGTGTGTGTATTTCACAACAGTGATTGTAAAAATATGTATTTTAGGTATGGAAGTGGTATGTTTTGGGTTTTGATAATTCGGCTAGTTTTCACTGGCCTTTGGGCTAGTTTTGTTACTCAGATCTGGCAATTCTGCACTGAGCCGTTATCTTACTGTACAGCCAACGCAGGTTATAGAGGTTCCCTCAGGGCAATGAGTTGGCAAAATGGTGATTTATCTTTTCTATTATACAGTCTGTTGTATTTTTTGCACTATTTGTATTTAGCAGTTAAGGTCTGGAAATGTGTTTGGAAAGGTCAGGGAGGGTATAAGGGCAGAGATGAATAGAGGAAGTGGGAATGAAATATGGTGTGTTTATGATGAGTGGATAAATGGAAGGCAGCATGGAAAAATGTGAAGAGCAGACGGCATGTTCCGGCATTTGTTTATCACTTTAATGCATAGTTCGTCGAACATGGATAGGCTCAGCAAAGACATACCTCTTTGGATGTTAACAGGAGACACTTTAAATATGTTCTCTGCCATCGTAAAATAACACTTCCCTGTTCGATTAATGTCAAACGCAGGCTAATCTTAGAATAAGAGTGTCACGTTTGATGCATATTTCATTTCCTCTCTAAACATATGTCAGGCAAGCCAGGCTCCTCGCTGCCAAGAACGCTGGTGTCAGCTTCATCCCACTGTTCTTTGGCTCTGAAATTACCTTTGGAAAGCGACGTGTCCGCTGACTCAGACACAGTTACACTAGGTGTCATCACCGCTCACCATATCTGCTTTTTTCAGCTCACCTTTTCCTTTTCTCTACATCTACCTCACTGTTCTCTCCGCTTTTGTGATACTTTTTGATTAAAATTGTACTTTTGATTCATCACTCTCACATGGCAGAGGTTTTAAACATCTCCAAGGACCATTTTGTTTTGTTTTTCTCATTACTTCCAAACCATTTGTGATATTCCAGATTTGATTGGGGTGGTCCAGCATTAGTCTGAGTCGAATAGGGCCACCCTGTCCCTTATGTGGATGTCGTCCTAAAGTGAGCTGTCCGCTGGTCCCTGCTGACCATTCCTCCACTCCAATGCCTCAGACTGGCTTTTATGTTATTAATGAGCAGGAAGTCGAGACACTCATTAGGGAGGAATCAGCAAGGGCTTGAGCGTCACCCCTTTTAGAAGTTTTTAATTGCTTTAAGAGTAACACGAGAGTTCAGCTCCTGGATCTTCAGCATCATTAGATGTAGTTTTTTCTTTTTCCATGAATCATTCAAGGCAGTTGAAACTTCAGTTTGAGTAACCTCTGTACTTGTTGACTGGGATTACAGTCTTGAGATTGCTAGTCTTTTATAATTGTGATGGCAGATGCTGTCGGTCACTTTTAGATGCCAAAACTATCAGGGCTGTCTTCGTTAACTAAAACTAAAATAAATGTTAACTGAAATACAGCTAGATTTTACATTTCATACATACATGTACATATATGTACATAAACATTTTTAATTTATTTCATGTATGATTTATTAGTTTTATTAAAAAAAAAAAGATGGAAATGCCACCACAATTGTAGAGTGACACTTACATTATTTTTCAATTTTTTCAAATGTTACATTAAATTGCAAGCAAATGCTCATAGCAGCGTTCACACCAGGGCATATATCCATCATCTGTCATTAAAGGGTACATTCAACACTGTGTGAAAATGATTTTGTACCGAATAAATTAACAGATGTCAGCTGTGCCGAAAAGGCTATCCACCCCCCGTTTATAACCCCTCCGTCTATCACATTATTGGGAGCCCGGAGGGGCCGTACGCTAAGTTTGGCGGTTATGCAAATAGCAGTGTACTCTCCTGTTTTCCATAGTCATTACTTTTCTTTTATATTGTTTTCACCCACTCATTTCCTTTGTTAAATCGGTCCTCACTGAGAACATTGGGTTGTAAACCGGATTCTTGTCAAAAGCGGCTGGTCCCCTAAAACAAGCCCACCGATTAAAATGAGAGAGGTGCTTATTTAGTTGTCGTGGTGTGCTGAGGTAATTACAGTGGTTGAAAATGAAGAAAAAGAGGGAAAATGTTACCAAAAGGATATTGAGATGTATCCCCCATTTTGTGCTAGGCTTAACACAAACATCCATGTATCCTCTTGCAAACAGGCACAACCATTTCAACACTCCTGCATGTTGAGCAAGCTAGCGGACTGGAGGTAAACAACCTCATTAGCCAAGTTGTTATTACAGCACAATTCTCGACCCACAGATAGCGTGGCTCCTCGTGGGGAAATTAGGAGGACTCTCAGGGCGGGTGCCCGGGCTGATACTGTTGTTCATTTGACTGTGCATTCATGTGTGTATGTGGGTGATCAACAACAATTAGCGCTAGCCCTATGGAATAGCAATGCTGCGGGAGATGCTAACGCAAACCTTTTCATTTTCAGAGCCTCTGGTACAAATCAGATTTACACTGTACAAAAATCAAGGTTCTGTATTTGCATTGATGGTTGAATTTGCATTGAAGAACCTTTAAGATCCATGGAACCTTTCCATTGCACATAAGGTTCTTTATAGTGGAAGAAGGTTCTTAAGTTGTTCTTCACACTGAGAAAAAATGGTTCTTTTAAGAACTGTTCACTGAAAGTTTCTTTGGGTAACCAAAAATGGCTCTTCTGTGGCATTGTTGTGAAAACCCCCATTTGTACACTCTTAAAAATAAAGGTTCTTAATTGGAATCAGTGGTTCATCCATGGAACCTTTCTATTCCACAAAAGTTTCTTTAGATTTTTTAAAATGTTCTTCACACTAAGAAAAAATGGTTCTTTTAGGAACTGTTCACTGAAATGTACATTCTTAAAATAAAGGTTCTTTGCATCTGTGGTTCGATGAAGAACCTTTAACATCTATGGAACCTTTCGAGAAAGTTCTTTAGATTTTTTAAAAATGTTCTTCACACTAAAAATGTGTTCTTTTAAAGTGCCCCTATTATGGATTTTTGAAAACTACCTTTCATGCAGTGTGTAACACAGCTCTAAGTGAATGAAAACATCCTGCTAAGTTTTAAATCTGAAAGTGCACCGTGTATAAAGTTATCGTCTCTCAAAAGAAAGAGTCGACTCTGAATCATTGAAACGAGTCGTTTTTAAAACGAATCCCAAGCCGTTTCATGTTGAAGTCAACATGAAACGTTAGCATATTTCCCGCCCACTTGTTGGCCTTTTCGCGTTGGTCTGAATGAAAATGCAGTTTCATTCTTTGCCACTAGGTGCCGCTTTTGGCACGGTAAAAATATCGGTTTCCACGGTAACGCTGTACACAAAGCAGCACTCACAAACACTGGTTTATCAGCATTACAGGTATGATGAAATGAAAATGAGACCAATCGGACCAATCACCACAGAATAGCGTCACGCAAAGGGGAGGAGTTTGGAAAAATTAATCGTTGAGCGAATCGTTTGGGAGTAGTTGAGCAAGTATGGTATTAATAAATGCATATTATAAGACAATGAAAGTGTGTTTTTGACCTTGCATGCATGTCAACCTGTTGTTGGGGACTCCTAAAACCAAAATATGAACCTTTCATTACCCATAATAAGGGCACTTTAAGAACTGTTCACCCAAGGCTCTTTGGGGAACTCAAAATGGTTTCCCAAAGCTTTTCATTGTATAAAAGATTCTTTATAGTGGGAAATATTCTTTAGATTAGATTATTAAAAATGCTATTCAAACTTTAAGAGCTAGGTTATTGAAAACTTCTTCAGGGAACCAAAAATGGTTCTTCTATGGAATCACCCTTTTGGAAAATTAATTTTTAAGGGTGTGGAAGCATTATTATTATTAAACATTATTCACACTAAGAACTGTTTACTGAAAGATTCTTTGGGGAACCAAAAATGGTTCTTCTGTGGCATCACTGCAAAAAACCCTTTTGAAGCTGTTATTTCTAAGACTGTAGATGAGCTGATATATGTTAAGTGACCTAATAATGTAATGCAATTTGGACTGGTGGGTGATCTGGATGCTGGACGAACACTCTGAGCCACGCTGTCCCCTGGTGGTCAGATTTGCTCATTGCAGTTGATCCACTACAAAGAAGCCTAACTAAAGTCTCAGGGATGCATTGAAATTGTTTTTACGCTCGAGAGATATTAAGTGAAGTAAGATTTCTTTGCAGGCCAAAAACAGTTTCTACATACTGGAAACATTACAAAGTTGAGGCTTGAGATTTCTGGGCTTTGTCTTGTCCCTGGAACCTTTCGGAGAACTTTGGGAATATATGGTTGTCAGGACTTCCCTGAATAGGTCGATGGGAACGGAAATATCAAAGCGCTAGACTCGACTGAACTTTACAAATATCACCGTGTCACAGTACGCCAGGAAATCTCCCCCTGCAAACTCGGCTTGACGGCTGTGGAGCTCTATTGGAGACGGTAAATGCCAGAAAACTGGAGTACCCCATGTTGAGGGTTACGGCAATGATCAGAGCTGAGTAAACTCTTAGTGACCTGTTGACCAATGCCAAAAATATGACTGATGAAGTACAGACTTGAGAGCTCCATCTATCTATCTAGCTATCTATCTATAATATAATATATGAAATATAAATATGGACTTTACTGTTTCTCTTCTTTTTAATTTTCCCAAAATATCAAAAACATACAGGCCTTGCAGACAACAAGCTCATTATTTTTTGTCAGTAAACTCATTATTAGTTTTTCTGAAGCGAGAGTGAGAACTAGATAGTGACAGAAAATTACTTTGCACTGAAATGGAAAATGCCGCATTCAGCCGGGGAACTTCATGCATACAGTTGAGAGAACTCAATAATGTATAATCATTTTCATAAATGGTTCTTTGTTCTGTTACTCTGGTGCCTAAAGCAATAAGAGACAACAAACACAATACAAGCGAACCTGTTGTCTTGGAGACATACTGGAAAAATGCCTCGGGTTGAAATACAACAATAAATCAACAAGTTGCACAGGACAGAAAGGTGTCTAAAACACATTATAGTACTATTGTACTATACTATATTATAGCACTATTATAGTATTTATTAATATTGTGAATTAGCTTTAATTTGTATATTTTCAGTTTTCATTTAAATTTTTGTTTTATTCATATTATTATTATGTTCTTTTGTAATATTTATTAGTTTTTTAATATTTCTATATGGCTTTATTTTACTTTTAGTCATGTTAGTACTTCAGCGTATTTTATTTATTTATTTAGTCATTTAATATTGATATTTTATTTTCATTTATTTATTTTAAGTCAGTGTTCACAATGTTTTTTTTTTTTTTTTTGCTTAGGCTGGTTTTGTTCCCCAACAGTCTATAACCATGTTGAAAATATAAGCAGCTTATAAGCGTTCTATGAAAATAATATAAGCTTTCTTATGTTGAAAATATAATAATAAGCAGCTGAGGATGTATATACCACAGAGAAATCTTTAAAATAGATTAGAAAAAAAAGATAGTACTTTAAAATAAAATTTGATTGGTTTATCAACAATGAACAGTTTTTACAGCATTTATTAGCATAACAAATATACTGTGTTGTTTATTTACTGTCATTCATAATGCATTAATGTTAGGGCTAGAGTTATAATTTAGTATCAGCTTCCTGACAGCAGTTCTGTGTACTTCCAGCAGGGGGCTCTGATGTTACAACCATACAGTAGGTTATTGAAGGGCTCCCCGTGTTTGAGTTGTGAAGTAAGGGCCTGTATTGTACAATTACGTTGTGCTCCCTGTAGCCCACATTAAACTCCCAGTAACATAAGCTCTGAGTGTGGCTAAACAGGCATTAGGCAGCGAGACACCATGCCTAGAATGGATGGCATGTCTAATACAATGTGCTCAGAATACACACATAAATGTCAGGTGCTGTATTGCAGTCCTTGGTTTCCATGTAATCAAACCCACCCAGTTTCCACCTTGGCACTTGTTAGCATTCATGCCGGAACATAAAGCATGATTTATTTATTGTCCTAACTGGTAAGCTAATACCATGCGTGTCATGAGCTCCGTGTCAATGCGTTTTGTCTCTTTGTCTGTCTTTTATAGTAAAACGGAGGTGGCAACCGTTGAGACGGAGCTCCTGAGGGACTATCGCTTTGGACAACAGCAGCTGATTGAAATATGGGGCCACGCTTGCGCTATTGCCATCACAAAGGTTTGTTTGACAAGTGAACACGAATTACATTATTGTGAAGTGGCAGTTAACATATCTAAATCCTGAATCTAATCCTGTATTTACTGTACACAAGCACCGCTGTGATTTACACAACTCTCTGCATTTACCGCTGCCAGCATCTGTCGACATTTGCCGAACTTCAACCAATCCTCTTAAGAGACGAGGCCCTGCTGCATTTGATGATGAAAACAGCAGGCAATCTTTGATCTTGCTGTTTCTGTAGAGGGTTTGACCGCATCCGCTGCTCTGGGGGTTTTCTCATGAAAAGGGGTTAAAGAATGATCCAGAATAGCAATCTGGCACTTTCGCTTCAAAACAGACAACAACGGAAAAAGATTTTGTGTCTGTCTGTTAGACATAAAGTCATAAATGCCAACACAATTACAAGACAAATTTGCAATTATGAAGAACAAAATGATGTTGTGAGATTAAAAGTCACAGTTAGGTAATATAGTTACAGTTTTTGAGATATAAATGTGCAATTATGAGAAATAGCCACAATTACAAGAAATATTGCAATTATAAGTTACAAAACGTTGTAATTATGAGAAATAGTTGCAGTTTTGAGTAAAAAGTTGCAATTGTGAAATATTAAACCACATTGTGAGATACTGTATAAAGCCAAAATCTCAGACGTAAAGTTACAATTACGAAAAATAGTCGCAATTATGAGTTACAAAAAGTCGTAATTATAATAAATAGTTGCAAATCTATGAAAAAGCTTCAGTTGCGAAATATTAATTCACATTGTGAATTACTTTATGAAACCACAATCTCTGCGATGTAAATTTGCAATTACGAGAAATAGTCGCAATTATAAGATTTGTCACAATGAGCTACAAATTCGTAATTAAACAGTTGCAAATCTATAAAAAAGCCTAAATTGTAAAATATGAAGTAACCATGCGGGATATAAAGTTACAATTACTAAGATATCGAAATTTGCAATTTCAAGAAATGTCGCAAAAAGTGACGATCATGTAAAATAGTTGCAGTTCTGAAGAAAGTCGTCATTGCGAGAAATGGTCAGAATTTCTGAGATATAAATGTGAAATATAAGAAATGTTGCAATTAAGTCTCAAAAAGTCCGAATTATGAGAAACAGTTGCAGTTCTGAGAAAAAAGGCGCACTTGTGAGATATGAAGTCACTTTGTGAGGTATTCACAATTTCTGAGATATAAATTTGTGATAATGAGAAATTGTCACAATTACAGGAAATGTCACAATTATAAGTCACAGAAAGTAATACTTCTTAAAAAATATGAAGTGAAATATGAAGTCTCATAAGGAGATATAAAGGTGCAATTATGGGGACAAAAAAATTTTGAGAAATACAGTAGCTATATATATGTATAAAGACATACAATAGCAATTATTTTATTTCGTTGTTTTTATTTATTTATTTTTAGTCTAAGGCAGATATAGGCTTCCATACAAAAGGGATACAAAAAGGCGATTTAGCTTTTTTTGAGGGGGCATGTTATATCTTGCCTTGAGCACTAAAATCAGCACCAGTCGGGTTCATTCACCTCCAAATTGCACTTTGACTTCTTCTTAAAAATCTCTTGCGACAAATCCAATGCACCGTCATTGAAGGTGTTGAAAGTCTTTCGTCTGTGGCCGGCCTGCAGTCGGGCGGTCTCGGGCCTTACGTCTCAGGGCGGCCTGAGGGTTGCGATAGAGCCAGGCCAACTCAAACCAGACTACTGCGGTCACCATTCCATCTGGATTCAGTCAGGCTGACAGGCAGCACAGTGCTCCTCTTGACCTACCTGAGAGTTGGTTAAAGCCCCAAATTGTTTCCTGATTTGGCTTGTGTGAATTTTCAACCCTTGTTAAGAAGCGTTTTACAACTGAACCTTCCGCCCCTCCAAGGCTCCCGGTCACCAGCAGCTGCCACGGTTAGCATCAACAAAACTTCCTGTGCTGTGACCTCTGTGAGGTCGCCATAAATTGCAGCTAAAGAAAACACGCCGGCCGGTAGCTCTGAGACAAGCATTACATCAGTATGCTTGCGTGTATGTGTGTGTGTGTGTGGGGGGGCAAATCTTGGTTGTATGTTACCACATTGTGATTTCACAACCAAACTATCCACCGCAGTGGATGCCAAGATCAACGTCATCCGTCTACATCAGGGGCATAAGTGCTTTGGTGTTGAGCTACGTCAAGGCTGATGTCTGTGATCATTCCCTGCTTTAGATATCAGGAAGTTATTTTTATCACCATGGCTCATGAAACCTTTGTGTTTTGAGTGAAAAATGCAGACTGACGTTACCTCTCGTACAACACTGTCTCTCTGTATTTTCTCTCTGTATTTTCCCATGACTACATGATAAAACAGAATAAATGAAAAAAAAATTGGTATGAAATTATAAATTAATAAAACATTTTTAAAAAATGCTAAATGTTTTCTTTCAAGTGTAGAATAAGGGTTTGAGTTAAACCATGTCCTAACCAAGTATAACTCTGTATAACTCTGACAAGCAGGCTGTGATCTTTGCAGCACTACACCAGTTATTATAGTTTTGAACTTTTAATTTAGTTTTTATTTGTATTTTATTTATAATTAATATTTTTAGTTTTGTCAGGTTTTTGTTAGTTTTCACTCTATCGTTGCTAGTTTTATTTCAGTATTAGATTTTGTTTGTTTTGTTTTTAGAATTTTTCTACATTTTAATTTTAGCATTTTAGGACTGCCAAAGTTAATGTTTTGTTAAGAACTGATATCATTTGAAAATCATTGCATTTTGAGAATTAAAAAAACTGACTGATTTTTATTTCTTTTTTAATTATTATTTCTTTTTTATTTTATTAAAGTTTTTTTTCTAATTGAACAGTTCTCTGTCTGATTCATAGTTCTGCATTTTTAATTTAGTTTTGATTTTCATTTTATTTTTAATTTGTCTGTTTAGTTTAGTTGTCAGTATTTGTTTTTCCTCTATTGTTGTTGTTTTTTTTGTTTTTGTTTTTTTTTTGTATGTATTGTATGTACATAGAATTTTATAATTGTATGTAATTTTAGTATTTTAGGGCTGTCAGTTAATAACTGATACCATTTCATTTTTTTTACCAGTTATGCAGTTTTTATTTTATTACGTTTTCATTCAGTTTTCTTCAACAATGGTAACACTTTGCCACTCTGAGGAGCCCCGCCCACTGTGAAATCTCATTACTTCAAAATCCTGCTCGACATCGCATACGCAGCAGTTTCTCATTAAGTAAATGTAGACAGAACAAATTACACTGTATCTGGTTCGGACATGTTGTGTGTTGGAAAGTATAATTTAGTTTATCCTTGGTTTGTCCTCTTATCATTATATGACATTTCTTTGTACTTTGATTCTGCTGCCTCAAATTCACATTCTGCATCCTGTTTGCGAAGTCCTCCATTTAATTTGAATTTAAAAAGCATTCTCAATTCAATTCTAAATTAAACACAGCCCTGGTGTTAATGTGTGTCAGGTTGAGGGTAAAAAGTGCAAGAGCAATTAGTCAAGACCCTCTCTAGAGAGCTCATTTGCTGGAAGCATGGAAGCGAAATCTAGAGGTTCAGTGGCTCCGAACAGGAGCAGATCAGAGCGGCGGTCTCCAGAGCCCTGGCAGGAGTTGACACAAAGGAGGATTCCAGCACAGCTGCAGCAGACCTGTAAAAGAAATGAACAATGCATCCACTGGCTACGGCTCTCAAGAACACTCCATTCCATGTCATTTTCCAGAGAAGAAGAAATGGACAGAACACAGACAAAGGGAATGGATGTTATTTCATACAGCTTCATGTGAATTAACTGTCAGTATCACAAGGTTGAACTTTTAGTAATTATTCTGGACATTCCATTTACCGTGAACGCGATTTGGAGCACTAGCACGGGCCTCAATCCATGAAATTTTGAGAAACTAATAACGCAACCAGCAACTGGTGTTTATCAAGAAAACAGCTGAATAACATCATGAGTGGTATCTTTTTGAAGTCATTTGTTTTGTTTATCATTATCATTAGCAGATTATTGGTGCATTCTGGGAATTTCTTGGTAGTGAATGTTGTAGTGCACTTGATTTTGACAATGGGACAGCTCTAGAAAGAGTTTCCTGTGTAGCATACTACCAGGGAGCGTATCGAGACACGCGTATTGAGAGTTTGTTGTAGCTACAACCGTGTCTAGCAGTGCAATAAAACTACAGTGCAACTATTAGCAGTGCTGCAAAAGTAACTTAAGTGACCAAGAAAAACATTTGACAGAAGATTTTGTTACAATACTTTTTGTAAAAAATGCAAAAGGATTCCGTTTAGGGTTGCGCAAATCAGATAATCGTTTACGTTGCACTTTGTAAAGTCAACATGAAATCTTAATTGAGCCTATTTACTTTCTTAATACACTTTCCTGGTATTACTGTGTATGATTCATTGCACATTACTCAAAGGAAATAAAATTTTTTACTTTTTAAACGTTTAGTCTTTTTACTAGTAACCGACTGTTTACAAGGATGCTCACAAAGACAGGCATTTTGAAGTAATTTTGTGTATATTTGTACGTTCAAGAGTTGGATTTTGTTCCTCAAAACATAACAGCTTGCTCCGCCCCTGAAACAAGTTTTCTTTCTGATGACATCATCAAGCCCTCTTAGTTTTTAGCCCGTCCCCTCCGGTCACATAGAAGCCAGTTTTCAAAACCCAATTTGAACCATTTTGAAAAACAGCTTAGCTACAGTCATGCATCTGAAAATGTAGTTAACAGCTTTGCTACCTTTAGTTAGTTTCTCCCAAACACTGCCCATTATAATCAGCTTCATTGACAAGCTCACTTTTGGCCAATAGGAAAATTTCCTACTCGGATTCCCGTTAAAATGTCTACAGATGGAGACAGACGTTAATTTTCCACACTCAGACACGCATTCAACTCGTTCACCCGGCGCTGTGACTAAGACAACCAGCGATGATAATGTAATCTAAACTTCATCAGCTCGCTAATGGAACATCCATGTCAGCTGATAATTTCTCTTCAAAGTGCCATTAGCTTCATTAGCGCTTGGCTTCCTCTCTTTCTCGGAAGTCTGCAGTTACGCCCACGCTTGTGCCGCGGTCCATATTTCAGCGGCGGTTAATTGGAGATGAATATAACATGCACATTACCTTAACTGTTGTTTTTACTTCATTCGTCTGTTCATAACGTCATCTTTATGGCAAGATACTCATCAGGTGAATGAGTAACAAATATCTTTCCAACTTGACTGCAAAGACTTTAAAATATAAAATACTTCAATCTTCAATTCCAGCATATGCGTAGATGACTATAAGACATTTATGAGAGACTAAACACTTGCTCTGTGGTTCTATCAAAACATTGTTGTTTGTTTATATTTCACAACCAGCCAGGCATAGCAACAGCTCAACCAATGGCGTGCCTTTGGGGCGTGGCTATTTCTGTTTGGCTGACCAATAGCAGATGGAATCCTATTTGAAAACAATTCAGTTCTGTTTAGTAATAGACATTACACGCCTCAACTTTAAAGACTTAGTTTTGTGAGTGTGTACACGCTTCGGAAAATCTGAACAGCACTGGTCCAGTTTAGAAACCTGTCAGAAAGTGTGTTATTTTAAGGCTGCATCCTGTGGCAATGTCTCCACAGCTCTTTACTATTGTTGCAACTGTTGCTGGGTTATTCTGATGAACATTACCTCTGCAAATGCAGATATGACTGAATTGAGATGTCTCCCTCCCTGTTGAAATGTCTCTCTCTCCCTCTGTCTCTTTCCAGGCTTTTCCTTTGAGCTCCCTGAGTAAAAAGCAGCCCACCCTGCTGGTTGTTTGTGGTCCTGAGCAGAATGGCTCCATTGGTCTTGTGTGTGCCCGCCATCTGCGCATGTTTGTAAGTATAGAGCACTGTGCCGAAGGGCACGGAGAAAGAATGGATACCAATGGGGTGCTGTATTTTTGTTTAAAGTCAACATGAAATCATAATTGAGCCTATTTCTTAATGCACTTTCCTGGTATTATTGTGTATGAGTCATTGGCTCAATGCTAAGGATTTTTTTCTACTTGTCAGTCGGGCCAGTGGTATAGATTTTTACTTTAGTTTGAAATTGTTCATCAAAACATAAGAGCTTGCTTGGCGTCTGGAACAAGTTTTTATTCTGATGACATCATCAAGTCCTTTTAGTTTTTAGCCCCTCCCCTCCTGCATAGAAACCACTTTTCAAAATCTAATTTGATAAATAAAATCAAGCCCTGCCCTTAATGTTTATTATTGAATATACTGTTTCAGCCAGAAATACGACACATTACAAAAGTAAAATGGGTGTGCGAATGCTTTTTATGTTGACATTAAGTTGATCTTTATTGAAAGAAACATTGCATCTCATTTGTATGGAAGCCTATTTCCGCTACGGAATGATTTGCGAGATAAAAAGTTGCAATTTCCTTTTTATTTATTTGTTTTTTATTAGAAACAAACACAGAATTGTGAGATATAAACTCAGAATTCTGACTTTATCTCACAATTCCGAGTTTACCTCTCAGAATCTGAAATTATATCTCACAATTCTAACTTTTTTCTCTGAATTCTGTTTATTTTTTCCCTTGAAATTGCAGGTTTATATCTCACAATGCAGACTTTTCTTAGAATTGCGAGTTTATATCACAATTTTGAGTTTATATGTCCGAAAAATGTTCAAATTGCTTCATAAAAAGTCACAATTACCTTAATTTTTTTATTCTTTGGGGGAAAGGGCTGTTTGTTTATCAGCTAAGGGACAAAATGTTAGATGTTATATACGGCTGTGCCTAGCGGTTAGGGAATATACTCCAACAGATCATTTGGCATTCAAATTCAGCTTACAACATTTCCAATTCCTGATTTAAGCAGTGAAAAAAAGAAAACAATAAGAAAAAATGATCCATCATGCTCTTCTGTGATGCTAGATTTATGGAGCATCAGTATTCATCTAATAAATGTACACTCTGTTAAAGTTATCCTTCTTTTCATTCTGATGGAGTGAAGTTTGGCCAGTCCAGATTTGGCCAGTTTACAATATGAGATTCTTGGAACGAATAAAAAAACTTGGAGGGAAAAAACCGATAGAAAAATAGAGGGTCATCACATGATCGCAGCTGTTTTATACATTCCCGCCGTACATCTGCATGGATTCTTGTGTCCGTACCAATGTTATGTAAGAAATACATTAAGTTTAACTGCAGGATTGTAATGAACTTACCCAGCAACTTATCCAGACTGTATGGACTTTATCCTGTATGCCAAGCAAATGAGGTGTACAAAACCATAAATTTTAGTCCACATTAATCACTTCTAATGTTCTTCTGAAATTAAATTATGAGGTAAATATATTTCGTGATTTATGAACTCAAAAATCCCCTGCATATCCACAGGGGGACAAAATATTACTTTAAAAAACAGAAAGCTTTTATGGACACTAAGCATGAACTGTCTGGTTCATGTATGGCAACAAATTTTCATATCTGTTTTTCACAACAAAAGGATATATTTTTTTAAAAAATGTGTTAATCATCTACCTCATCTCTCTTAATGTAGGAATATGAGCCCACCATTTTCTATCCCAAGCGTTCTTCTCAGAGTTTGCACCAAGACTTCACCGTTCAGTGCGAGAAAATGGACATCCCTTTCCTGTCCTATCTCCCGACGGAGGTAGGTGTCAGTCTTGAATAATGAAGCTCAGCCCATCGGCAGAGAGATGTCAATGTGATGTTCACTCTTCTGGACATCTGTCAATCCTAATCGAATCCTGCCTGACCCCACGACCAGGTCCAGCTGTTAAATGATGCCTACAATCTGGTGATCGATGCCATCCTGGGACCAGAAACCGACCACAAGGACGTTAAAGAGCCATATGCTGGGATGCTGGTGACTCTCAAACAGGTCAAAATACCCATCGTTAGTGTGGACGTGCCCTCAGGTATTTGCTCATTAAACACACAACCTGATGTTTTAGAGGGATTTTGCCCATGGCATTCTTTAGTGTGCAGTACCACTAAGAAAAAAGATGTTACATTCATACAGTAGCTACCTGCTAGAAAAAGAAAACATGTTTCATGAAAAAGGTCTCAATCTGTTCAGAGCAAGGTTTTGGTTATTTTTGTCAGACTCAGCTTATCAAGACATAAAAGCATTAGCTTTAGCATTCTTCGACGCACTCAGAAAAAGTTCTAACACACCAACCGAAACAAATCTGAAGTGCCTGTTTTTACACACTGAACATCATTTGTGTAATTCTTCACAGCTAAGCATATGCACTGTAAAGTCGGACAGCTACATATTAGCATTCTACAAAATGTTAAATTTTGTTGTTTGAGTGTTCGGAAAACATGTTTCATTATATTGTTATTTAGTTTGGTCTTGGTAGTGGCACAGAAATTACTTTGACTTTAACATTAGCTAGTAGCTATTAGCTGCGTTCGCTAATAGCTGCTAGATGATAAATACTAGATGGTAAATCACATACTAGATAAAACCTGATACATTTGTACAAGTATGTAAAATAGTCAAAATATTATGGAGAAATTGATTACTAACATGTTCAAGGCTAACAGCTACTAGCTACCCTTGCTAATAGCTACTAGCTACTTAATTAAGTAGAATAAGTCAAACTGAATGCTACACTCAAAAAAAACGCTGGGTTAAATACAACCCAGTGCTGGGTAAATATTGGACAGAACACATTCTGGGTTGTTTTCAACCAACAGTTGGGTTAAATGTTTAATCCAACCTTCTGGGCAGTAACTCAACCGCTGGGTCTAAACAACCCAGTCGCTGGGTTCGTCCATATTTTACCCAGCGCTGAGTTGTATTTAACCCAGCATTTTTAGTGTGTAGATAAACGTTAAAAAACAAAAGATTGTTGATACATTTTTTTGTATGCTAAATAGTCATCAAATTGAGAAGTGCAAGACTAATAGCTACTAGCTATTTAATTATGTAGAATAAGTAAACTGAATACTAGATAAACTTAAAAAAAATAAAAGATTGTTGCTACATTTTTTGTAAGCATGCAAAATAGTTGTCATATTAGTGAGACATGGATTAGGCCTACCAACATGTTCAAGACTAATAGCTACTAGCTACCCTTGCAAATAGCTACTATCTACTTAATTACGTAGAATAGGTCAAAAGAAATACTAGAAAAACTTTAAAAAATAAAAGAGTGTTGATACATTTTTGTAAGCATGCAAAATAGTTGGCATATTATTGAAAAATGGGTTACTGACACCTCCAAGGAGTTTCAACTGATGAAATCTGATTTATGCAGCCAATGTTTCTGATAAATGAGCTAACCAGAGACCTTAATGTGCAAATGTGTTGCACTGGACCTGAAGTATTTGCAAAACAGACAAATTACCAAACTAAAGAAAACTCACAGCCGTTATGTCATCGGGAGACCGTATTTGAAAACTGCATCTGATGGCTGACACACTGTA
Source organism: Tor tambroides (assembly GCA_021397915.2). Classification (NCBI taxonomy): domain Eukaryota; kingdom Metazoa; phylum Chordata; class Actinopteri; order Cypriniformes; family Cyprinidae; genus Tor; species Tor tambroides. The sequence continues at coordinate 80,865 of JAFVLL020018348.1, read as the reverse complement.
ATTTTTGTGATCTCTTTCCACATGACAGTAGTGTGATGAATGATCTCTACGAGCCAGTTTTCCACATCTTATCTGGAAGAATATAGAAACATTGATATGTTTCAGTTAATAACCAGTGGCTTGTGATGGTGAGAAAGGATTCTTCACTCTTTCTATCTCTCTTTCCTGTAGGTTGGGATATTGACGAACCAGCCAATGATGGGATAAATCCAGAAGTTCTCATTTCTCTGACAGCTCCCAAAAAGTGCGCAACGGGTTTCTCGGGAAAGCACTTTCTGGCGGGACGATTCCTGCCCTATGACATTCAGAAAAAATATGAACTTAATCTGCCAGAATTCCCCGGCACGGAATGTGTTATAGAACTGTAGCCATTTATACAGACTTGTATTTTGAATAACAAATATGTTTTCTCCTTTTGTATTTTATAGATTGTTCTGTGGCATTCAGTTACTGACAAATATGACTAGATACTTTGGATAGTTAAGGTGAGTTTCTGTGGAAGCTTGTTTCTGTTACGGAATGAAAAAATTCAACAAAAAAAAAAGATTTCTCGCACTTTAGAGTTTACATCACACAATTCTGACTCTTTTTCTCAGAATTCTGAGCTTTAAGATTTAAAAATACTAAATTATAATTTTGCGACTTTTTATCTCACAATTCTGACTTCTTTCTTGCAATTGTGAGAAAATCGTGAGTTTATATCTCACAATTACGAGTTATAAACTCACAATTCTCACTTTTTTTCTCAGAATTACAAGAAAAAAAGTCGTAATTGCCTTTTTAATTTTTTTAATCTTGTGGCAGAAACAAGCAATCAATCCTAAGAGATGGGTGTAGAATTATTCCATTTTGCAAATTTTTGACATTTACAGTATGTCTAACTCTTGAGTTCTCAAAATCGCCAATATACAGGTTTGTTTAATACATAAGTCTTTTTAATGTTAAATATATTCAAAGTGCATTACCCTGATAGTGCCTCCATTCTAATGTGCACGACACCTACAAACCCAACGAATTTCTGCAGGAATTTTACTCCAACTGCAAATTTATTTATCTGTACTTTATTGGAAAGGTTGTATAGTATAATAATAATCCCAGGATGACAAACGTGTGTAAATCATTTTGTTTTTACTATACATTGCTCAATGTACATGTGTTTTCTTAGTTCTTATAGGTTGAATGAATAAATTATCTATGTAAAAACCGAGTTTATTCATTTAGATGTCAAAGTCGGGTGTTTAAAGAAACGTTGGATGTTGAAAACCCACGGATGTTATTATTTGGCCAAACCTTGGAAAATGTGCTCCATTAGCCAATATTTGGGAACAAGAGGTAGCTACGATATTCTTTAGACCATACAGTATATTATTTCTTCCCAGAGATTTATTCAAAAGTCAGGAAAAGGCGTGGGTGATATAAAGGAATCTTTCTGTCTAAAGCAACAACAGTTACAGTATGTGGACAGGAATACCGAAGCAGTGTAATGATTCATCGCTAATGCATTATAGGCCATTTTAGGACATTGTGTAAACTCGGATATATTCATCAAAAGGTGGACATGAACTCATCCGGAGATCATATTTCTTAGTCTGCCAATAAACATTTTACATTTCTGTCCACCCCACTGAAGGCCAAAAAGTATGTTTATTGTCTTTAAACACGCATAGAGAGCTCCACAAAGGTAACCAGCAAAAGAAGCCATATGCACTCAATATGGTGACAAAGGAAAATATGAAAATCTGTTTAGACTGCGAACAAATTGGGGAAATATTTTGGTCTGTGCTTTTCTTTGCAAATTTGGCTGTATATTCTGTTTTGATACCACGATTCCCTGTAATCTACGATCTTTCTGACTTCTGATCCTGATTTTTTGTCAGACCTATTTAGTGAAATATTTGCAGTGCTTCTCAAAGCTTTCAAAACAGCTGTGCAAAAATGACTTGAAATGCTGGACGACACCATGGATTGGCAAGCGAACGCATCTCCCCGTCATGGATGTGCTGGTCATGCATGATCCTAGACAGTGGAAGAGGACTGTACATGTAGCATTCATGGGAATATTTACAAATGGTTAAACACAATTGCGTTAGACTTCAAAGTTTGGACTTTAACAATAAGGTTTTAGTGTGGCACTCTGGTTTAAAACCTATATTTCACTACTTCATCAAACAGTTGAAAATGACATTAAAATGGGATTTGTTGGAAAAAGAAATTTAGCATTACATCACTTGCTCACCAATGGATCCTCTGCAGTGAATGGCTGCCGTCAGAATGAGAGTCCAAACAGCTGATAAAAACATCACAATAATCCACATGTAATCCACACAACTCCAGTCCATCAGTTAATGTCTTGTGAAGCAAAAAGCTTGTTTGTAAGAAACAAATCCATCAACGAGTTTTAAATTCAAATTATTGTTTCTGGCCAAAATATCCATAATCCATAATAACGCTTCCTCCAGCAAAAAAGTCCATCTCCTGTTGTCCTCTCACATTAAAACATCACCAACATATTTGTTTAGAACTGTTTTTTCTCATAAATGGTGCTTGATCTGTGCATATTTCTCTCCTGATTCATACGAGACAATTTTTTTTATTATAAACATGCAGTTTTTTGTTTCACAAGAAGTTAATTGATGGACTGGATTGGTGTGGATTACTTGTGGATTATTGATATGACGGCACCCATTCATAGCAGAGGATCCATTGGTGAGCAAGTGATGTAATGCTAAATTTCTCCAAATCTGTTCCAATGAAATAAACTCATCTATATCTTGGAGAAGGTCAGTAAATTTTCATTTTTGGATAAACTATTCCTTTAAAGAAAAAAAAATGACACACTTCACCTTCAAGCAATGTGAAATAGTTATTATGGATCAGTTTCTGTGACAGTTATAAATTTGAAACCTTTTGGCTGTTTACAACTCCCTTTGTACGCAACAGGTGGGTCACATTGCAGTCATTTTACTGTCTGTTGAGTCACTGAATGTTAGACGAGCATTCCAGCAATGCTCGACATAGTTGCATGTGAATAAAATAAGAAAAATCCATTGTGAAATGGATTTTTTAAAAATTAAATTCCTCTGCTGTCGTCACATTAACATCTTCATTTGTGACTGAAATGAAGTAACTGGCCAGAACATAATAAAACACACAATGTCCTGCACAAACAACCAGTAATCCAGAATATCTTGATTAAAAACACAAACATAACATTTTTCTGATGCAACATTCACCTTTCTTCTACATCTGTGTGTTCTTTTTTGTCTGTTGGAATGATATAAGAACACAGATGTTAGCGCAATAGCCAATGGCGAGCAGGAGGGGGCTGGTCTGGACCACTCTCCACTCCATCCTGTCTTTTAAAACTCTGGAAAGTTCACGAAACTATCAGACTTGATTTTGAAGAACCCGGGGGAAACAAATTCACTGGTCAAGCCACGCAAGAACTTGACAAACTTTTTTTGGTGTGTGTCTTTAATTTATATTTTGTTACCAACAGCTGCCCATCAGTGGCTGTGGCACTATGTGGGACTTCACAGTCGTGACGTTGGTGCTGTCTGCTGTCTTTGTTGTGTCTCTGGCACAAGGTAATGTAATTTAAATAATCTCATAATTGTCTTAATTAGAACATGTAAAGATGTTATTCATTATGTAACAGTTTGGTAAAGCTGTCAGCACGCAAGACTTAGGGGAAAAAACAGTGAGAGCTTGTTTGTTTGTGAGAGCTTTATCCACTTACATGGCTGGAGTGATGTTTAGTAAATCACAGTTTTTGCAAACAGAACTGCTTCTGTTTGTCTCACTGCTATTAACGGACACTTTGAAAGTAAAGTTTTTACTAATTAGGCTATGTAAATTCAAAAAGATGATGAATATGAATTTTAACTAACTACCATCTGCTCCAGCTGTTATTTATTACAGTAAACAACTGCACTACAGTGGTTGGACATGAAAACAGTAGTGGGAATATTGTCATTTATGAAATTTCCTTTCAAAAGTCTTGTGAGTGTGTCACAAAGCACCATTATTTTAAACGTAATGCAAACTATTTCTGATTCCTCCCAAAAGTCTTCTTATTGGAAAAGTTAAGTAGCCAATGACTGTTGAGGAATTCATTATTTGAATGACTGACTGTCATGAATACTGGGAAACTGCCCACCAACACAGACTGAAATTTGGAGCAGCACCGTTTCATCCGCCTCTATTCCCCATTCACTGTCACTCCATCTCGTCTCCGGTCCACCTCAACCTCTCCACGGAATTTATTATCTGTTTCCCAACACGCGCAGACAGCCGGCACGGAAAATAGCGCCTGACATTGCTGAGCTCTAAGTCGAGCCTTTTAAAAACCTTTAGGTCTAAAATTCGGTTTTAAATAACCAGATGTCGCTCAGTCATCCGGTAATGAGCTGCAAGCCCGCGCGTCCGTGCCAGCTTCATTCAGGGCACGGCGAAGCCATTTTCAACGCTCCAAAGTAAATATTGCCACTCTCTAATCTGCTCCATTCAAACGATTTATTCTCCAGATGTTTCACTTCGCTCTGAAGTTCAGCTGCCCGGTACATCGATCTCTGTTGCTTTGATGTGAAAAAGAGGGTGGAAAGAGGGATCAAAGGTAATGTGCGAGAGGTTGCACGTCTCAATTTCGCTCTTTTCCGTGAGTGACCGCTTACTCTATGTTAAAAAAACAAACCTCTCTGACTAAATTCTGATTGGACGCGCTGAATTTCGGGGAAATGGTTGTTTATACAATTATAAATAATAATAAATGTAGCTATTTATTGAACATTAGTGTCCGTTGTCGTTGTGCTGTCGCCGCCATTTTTTATTTATCAAATGTAGTAGGCTACTCGATTCTTGGTTACCGTGATTTTACTCCACTTTACACCCCTTAGTGGTAAAGTCACAGCAGGAAAAAGTTAATTAGTTAAAATATATAAACATATGTTTACTCTAGAAGCACCACATGTAAGACTTGTTTTCAAAGGTGTCTTTAATATTAGTTTATTTTGTGGTGTAAACAATCAAAAAATATTCAAAATGCTTTTAAACACAAGATTGAATTATTAACGATATTTGATCTAGTTTTATATTGTTTTAGGAATTTTTAGGTATTCTATTAACAGAAAACGGACTAATTAATGTCTTTTTAATAACAAAACTACTCTTCTCCAGGGTATTGGTGTATTCTATGTTAAAACCGACGCTTAAGATCAACTTTCTGGATGAAACGGTTCAAAGACCAGGAAAACCAATTCAGATCATTTTAAACACACACAAATCTGGCTGGGGTTTCATTATTATGCAGTGACAATGAAGCACTTCACTTTAGAATAATGGAGCACAGATGAATCCCACTTCAGAGTCTATGGAACAGTCGTTGTCTACTAATCTTCTTCTCAACCCAATCAGACAGAGCGCACCATCTTCCATTCGAGCACACCTCAGCCAGGACATGTGCCAGATGCGCGAAACTACTTCCACATGTTTGCCGACGCAGGATAAACACAGACAAAACCACTTTGGAGCTCTCATTTGCATTCATTAAAACACGATGGGATGTGGAATGCAATTTCAAGACCACTGCCCGGGCACACTGCCTTCTTAAATGAAATGCCTCTGATTTCAAACAAATCCCTGCTTGTTACCAACCTCGTACACTGCAATAAAGCCATCACAGTGTTTTCGCACTCGCCCTAATACATATGAGTATGTGGGTTAGCACCATAGCGCTTTGTCAAAGGGATTACATAACATGCCAAAATGATTTACCTTTCCTTTTCGGATAAACAAGGGAAAAACTTTCAGAAAGGTGTATGCCAGCTAAATTTTGGCATGTTTTTGTGTCTAACCTTTTTGAAGGCTTTTATTTACAGACAACAGAGACTGAAAAATGATTCCCGTATAAGAAGCATGTGCGCTAACCACTCTGCTGCAGCTTTGACGTAGTCTTTTATTAAAACTCAACCGTCACATGTATTTTGATTAGCTTCTGGCTTGGGTAGCAATGCTCCAAATGCACATTAAAAAAGGGAATGTCTTATTAAAAGGCCACAGACTGTTTGCGTGAATGGATTAATTGTCTGAGTATGGCTATTGGACACTGTGCAGACTTTATGAGGTGACGCGAGAAGTCCTAAAAGGGTAATGATACTGCACTTTATATTGTGGGGTAAAACCCTTGGCAATAAGATAGGTACAAAATAATCACAGAATTGCTGTACCAAGTTTAAATTACCCTTTTGTTTGAGAGCCATCTCCCAAAATAAACTTGGCAGGAGTGGTTTGTTATGGGAGGGCAGGGTGTCATTCTATGTTGGGAGGACACTGATATATAGATAGGTGTATATTTTTAGATGTTGTTAACTTATAGTTTCCACTTCAAAGTAAATGCTTTTTAAACACCTGATCCTAATAATGCCCTGTTACTGGGTGCGGATATTACAAGGTTCCACTGAGGTCATGGACACACAGTTCTTCTATCTTGGAATAAAGCAGACTAAAGTATGTGATGTGGTTATTGCTAATTATATTAGTGGCCTTAGTAGGTGTTATAAAGGTTTATTGTTCAAGATTTTTAGAAAACTTTGGGTGTAAGCCATAGGTTATGCAAGTAGATGAATGCAGATGTTTGGTATACAAGCTCAACACCACGTGTTGTTGCGACTTGGCAAAATTCACCACCCAACATGATGCAGTTTCAGGCATTAGTGAATATTGTCATTCTTGTCACCAAGAATGATAACTATATTAACATCCACACCAATGGACGATAATGTTCTGTTTATTATAAGCGCACAATGCAGTTATATTGTGCCTCTTTAAATTGTATAGACCTTTTTCCTGAGTAAACGATGAGCACCGCCATTAAGAATTCTAACTTACGATTGGATGCTCTTCTGTTCTGGTCTCCATAGGAACCCATTCAAATAGTGCCTATCTGTTTTTAATGTAGGTAACATCGGTAGCTTTGTGTCATCTACACACTCATTAAATTTTGAGGAGTGAATCGCTGACAAATGACGGTCATTGCGACACTGTAAAGTGATGGCGCTATGGAACCATATGCTTTTTTAAAACATTTTAATAGGTTTAACATTAGATTATCACCTCGGAATACAAGCTAATTTGACTAGAAACACTGGAGACCGGAAATGCAAAGCATCCTTCCACTTAAGAGCCAGGCGTGACTTCCGCGTTTAGGAAAAACGTCTATAGCTTTTAAAATTTGGGTGGATTCTGATTGGCTTTCAATGATTTTATGTTTCATCATCTGGAACAAACTGTTCTGAAAGTGATTCCATTTATATTGTTCTCTGTGTTGTTGTCGTTATAGCTGTGGTATGGATTTCTCTATTCTCATTGAATTAGAACAAATTAGTTATGGATATTGTTATAGTTATTGTCCTTGGTATGAATCTAGCTAGCTAACTGAATAATATGTCGCTAACAACTAAAGTAAACTTTATCGCCCCCTTGAGTACGAAGGTTGTGTAAATATCTACAATGGTGCCACGCGCCTTACTTAAATCACTAATTTTGTCTAATTTTCCAGTTAAAACTTCTACAAAATCTTTTTAAGAAATAATTTAAAAAAGTCAAAAAAGACTAAATAAAAATTTGTGTCTGCATTTGTGTTGTTCCAGTCTTTCTGGCTTTATTTTGGCACAACAGTGATGAATTGCAAGTAAAATGCAAAGGTCTACACTTCAGGTATAAATGGACATCTAAAGGCTTTATTTTTTATTGAAAGGGGGAAATGGGGAAATTTTATGACCAGGAAAAGTGTAGTGACACACAATCACCAAGAACTAAGTATGCTTTTTAGAAAAGTGCTTCCAAAATCAGCAGGCTACTCAAGATAAGTGAATAACTGGAATAATGACATCACATATTCTGCGATCTATTCTTTGGGAATGGCACTCTTTCAGGTGAACCTGCAAGGTAAATCAATGCAGTATAGGAGAGGAATATAATAACAGTAATGGTGGCTTGGATTATGTCCTGCAGAGCTGCTACGGTGACTGACACGTCTGCCGCAGATAAGCGCTTCAGTGTGTGAGCGTCGAGTAGTGCCAGTAACAATTCACTGTCAAGACACTGTGCTGTTCCTACTTGAGGATGTTAGGCTTGGCTACATCTGTGGGACACGTCACCTTTGGAAAAAAATTAATAACATTGGTGAATGAATCCCTTGGTCTCTGATTTTCTTATCACAGCACACTATAAGCAAGTTCTGGAAACTGGTTCAGGGATTCACCTTATGCAGGCAAGACAGTTCGGACGAAGCACCGGAGGCTCACTGTCCTCCGTCTGGGATGTGGGAGTGCATCTTCTGGTAATGTCTCATCTAGAAAGCATGAGACGCCATGTGTTTGTTCCCATTACTCTATCTTCTCCTTTGGGGCCCTCGCTAGTAAGTGTCTCCAGATTAGTTTGAGAATTGATGTAGGGGATCAGGCCATCGTGCAAGCTCCACTTCCATATGTTTGCAGCATCTCCTGATGTGACCAGACGGAGCGGAAACAGATTCAGTGAAGAAATGGACCAAATGTGTCCTCCTCAGGCCAATCATGAGATCAGATATCAGGTGCTAACTCAAAACTGGTTGGACATGGTTCAGAAGGGCCGTAGATGCGGAGCCGATAAAAGTAGGCCACTTGGACTCTGGTGGCACCAATACACAAAAAAGTCAGTACTTAAATATTGAATGTCTTTTGCACACATTCCATTTACTGCAAAGCCAAGCAGGATTTTCCAATCACATTCACAGACGTGTCTGCAACCTAAGGAACGTGCAAGGAATAAGTTGTTCTGATCTATTACATTGCAAATTATATTGCACTGTAATAGATCAAACAAATTTCATGTCCAACTTTGTAAGAGCAAATTTAGTTAGTCCCTGAGGAGGTCAGTGTTTCTTCAAGATTTAGTTGCAGCCAAGTTTCATTGGTAGCACCTTTGTCGAGTGCGCTGTAATAAAGTTTGCGTTCCCACAGGACCCATCTGGGACAGTTCACATCTTCGGAGGTTAAACAAAACAGACAGGAACAGAAAGCTGGCTTACAACAGCCTCATGGAGCCACAGACCACAGGTAGTTATGGATATTTTAACATGCTCTCTTTATGCAATCAACTAATTTGTGGTGTCCTGTTTGATCCAAACCACATTGTGGATCTCTGTGTTGCTAAAAAATGTGATGTAATGATTTCTGGAGTCATCTGTCTTCATTAAATGTGAGCTTTAAAGATGAAGACATATAGCCACTGCAATGCAGAAACAATAAGACATTGACTCATGAATGTGTAAATGAGTTTACATGTTCTTAATTAGAGCAAGAGAATAAGTTGTCACTTAGACAATGTAGACAGCTCTCTTTGCCTTAAATAATGTCATTTTATTCACACCTCCTGTGGGATTGCTCAACATAAAGCAACAAGCACTTTTGTGGGATTGTATTGTGTTAATGTGATGCAAAAAGCTGGAGTAATCTTTTGGAGTAAACCCAGCAAAATGGGCAGAAATTTTGACGTAATCTGGAAACTCTTGTTCTTCATCTTTGGGTCACTAGCAAGAGCATTCTGCTCTTGTAAAACATCTTACTCTGATCTTTGTTTTGTGCAACCCAGGCGTAACTGAGTGGACATCCTGGTTCAATATCGACCATCCGGGAGGAAACGGCGACTATGAGAGGTTAGAAGCCATCCGCTTCTACTACCGAGAAAGGGTCTGCTCACGACCTGTAGCCATCGAGGCCCGTACCACGGACTGGGTTGCAGCTGCGGAAACGGGGGAGGTGGTCCATTCCAGTCTGGAGAAAGGCTTCTGGTGTATCAATAAGGAGCAGCCATTTGGTCGCAGCTGTTCCAACTACCATGTGCGATTCCAGTGTCCACCAGGTACAATTAGTCAAGAGACAATCCATCAAAGTACAGAAGTGTATTCCATATGGAGGCATATGCATTTTAACATACGAGTGTGCAAGAGTCTTCTTTGATTTGTTTCTTAAGTCCACTCGTACTGGACCGACTGGAGTGAATGGACGCCTTGCTCTGCCACCGCCTGTAACGATGTTGGCATCCAAGTCCGTCAGAGGAAATGCATGAGCACGCAACCTCTTCCACTGCTTCTTTCGCCTGTCTGTGTGGGGCCTCACATAGAACGGAGAGAGTGTTCAACCCCACCATGTGAAGGTAAAGAAAAAATATGAATTTGGAGACAATATTTATATTTTACTGATATAATATGCATTTCTTAGCCTTCAGAAATGCATAGCGCCTCTCCTAAAAACCATTTATATCAACCAAAGATGGTTAATCTAGTTTAGCTGAACTCCAAATCTGGCCTAGATAGTGTTAAGGTGGTTTAGCTTAGGATGGTTACAAATTTTTCAGCAGCAATATGACAGATTTTTACAGAGCAGTGAGGTGTCAAAAGCACATTGTGTGCCCTTTTTATCAGATGTGTCCAAATATTTGTTTTGTCACATTTCAGAATTACCTAAATCATTTTGACACTCAAACTCAGAAATGAGGCTTATTTTCCACTCATGGTTCTCAAGAGCAATCACATCCTGCTGACATTTACATGACACATGTGGTGCCCAATTAGCTGGCTAAACCCAAACATGTTTCTGTGTGTACAGAGCTTTGTTGTCTTTGAACATAAAATCAATGTAATCGCACTGGCAAAGATGTCAGAATGCAGTCTGACATTTCCATTCACACACATATACAATATTTAAAAATAGTAAAATGATAATGCTGCCAGTTATGGCTCGCATCAAGTTCAAGACACTGATGCTTGCATATAGAACAGCCAGAGGCTCAGCACCTGCCTACTTCCACTCACTTTTACGAATCTACATTCCCACCAGGAGTCTGAGATCCGCTAGTGAGCGATGCCTCGTGGTGTCATCACAGAGAGGCACAAAATCACTTTCCAGAACATTTTCATTCACCGTTCCTGGCTGGTGGAATGATCTTCCAACCTCTATCTGGAATGCTGATTTCCTGACAATTTTCAATTGACAGCTGAAAACTCAACTCTTTGTCACTATCTGACTTCATCCTAATAAAAAAATAAAAATAAAAATAAATAAATATATATATATATATGTCTAGCTTGTACTTATTTGAACAACGCTTGGAACTTGGTATTACGAGCACTCCTTGTGTCTATTTGCCTCTTTAAGATGAATCGCTTGATGTATGCCCCAATTGTAAGTAGCTTTGGATAAAAGCGTCTGCTAAATGAATAAATATATGTGTAAAATAACATAATTAAAGAGAAATGTTTTTTCATTTGTAGGATCTTCATCTTTTTTTTAACAGTTTCTGAAATCTTGCCACCACGATTGTTAATTAACCACTTATTTCCCCCCCAAATCTTGACTAAACAGCTGTGTGGAGCCAGTGGGGTTCATGGAGTACTTGCTCAGTGACCTGTGGGAAGGGCCGCAGAACAAGACGTAGGACATGTCACAGATCTTCTACTAAGATTCAGTGTACAGGACGACCTGTGGAGGTCCAAAAGTGTGGAAATCCATGTCCAGGTATTGTGTATTACAAAACACACACTAGCTGAAAACCCATGGATTTTTTTGCTACACTGAAATCAAAACACCAGTTTTATTTTTACAGTGGCATGCAAACGTGTCTGTCCTGGGGGACGTCCCAGTAAGGACTGTAGCTACTGTATCTGTGATGGACAAACACTACATGGGGAGGTCTTCAGTATTACAGGTGTCCCTGTGCTAAACGCCACGGTGGCTCTGGCTAGCCAAGCCAAGGTTGTCCATGCCCACACTGATGCCAAGGGTCAGTTCAAGATTGATGGACTGTGCACCAGCCCACAGACCAGAGTGGTCATAAGAAAGGATAAATTTGCACCCGTTACTCTCCCTGTCTCCAACAATAGCACTGATGAACTCTGGGTACGGGCCATCTTACGATCCTCAGGTAAAGAAAAGAAGAATCCTTTGGATATGGATGATCCCACACTGATGATTTCACGCACTGTTGCATTATTGGTTTCTCCATTTTATGTCCTACAGAAAAGCCATATATTGAGAAGCACCCAGAAGACAAAGTGCGTTATGAGGGACAACGTGCAACCCTTTGCTGTAGAGCAACAGGATCACCAAAACCTGACAAATATTACTGGTAAAAAGCAATGAAGTTTCTTTATAGGTTTTCTGACAAATGCTGTTAATTTTAAAGTTACATAATTAATTTGTTTGATCCAAAGGTACCACAATGGAACCTTACTGAATCGCACAATATACAAGTATGATGAAGATTTGATATTGCGGGACCTGAAACCAGAGCAGTCAGGGCAATATCACTGCAAAGCAACTAGTCTAACAGGCAGCATAAAGTCTACTTCAGCTGTCCTCACTGTTTTCGGTAAGTGCAAAACCATTTTACCGGTCAACAGGGAACATTATAGTATTTTTTGCAAAATGTCCCTAAAGAAGAAAAATAACCCCAATAAATATTGTGGTCTCCAATGAAATATTAAAGTCTGTAATGTCTAGTGACATGTGCGGTACAATATTTTATTATATTTAAGTTGGTAAAAATTACCACTTTCTAAACAAGGAATGACTGGCAAGAAGTCGTGGTGGGCAGACTAAAATCCTTAAATCCCTCCCGCTTTCCATATTAAAGTGAAATCCAAGCTTGTCAATAAATCCTGTTTTTTCATCCTCAGACAAGTATGCATTTCCACATTTGCACACATAACTACACATTGTGAAAATTCCCATGATGCTTGTTATCCAAGATATAGATTGTCAGAAATAGTCTGCCGAAACGTGTGCTAAAGCAATCAGCCCTAGACTTTGTCTGAGGGATCTCTTTGCTTCTTAATAATTTTGGCATACGAAATGTGCTCTGCTGAATGAAACACTAACACCTGTCACAGCAGGGTTCCTAATGGAGGATGATTAATGTGTTTTGTGTTCACTCTTGCATTTAAACAACAGCTACAGGAGAAAAGTTTTTCCATAAATTAAATTTCATCAACCTCAAATAAGATTACGTGGTTGCTCTCTCTCCAATAAGTGTCATTTTAAAGGAAACACAGCGCTCTTACGAGTAAATGAGCAGCATTTACAGTAGAGTGGTAATGTGACAATAATGACTGCAGTCATTAATGTGGTGACACAATGAGATCATACATTTTAATCAGAACCAATACTTTGGCAAGTCATCAGACTTCCTTTTCAGGCTTCCGAGTTCAGTGACCCAGTTTTAATTGTTCACAGTGATCTAGTGAAATATGTATTTTTAAATCCTTTTTACTTTGAAACAAGCATCTTCATAACAATATAAAAAGATAAATACATAATTTGTATAATTTTCCTTTTCTTTGTTTCAAGCATAAATCTATGAAAAAGAAGAAAAAAGCCAGAGGGATAAAATAAATAAATAAATAAACGTTTTCTCTGAAATTAATTTTTCTTCTCAAGTAAATCGAATGTTTTCTGAAAATGAAGAACATTATTTTTGCAGTGTATATAAATATTACGCATTCTTTGAAAATCTCACATTTTGTATTTCACAGCTAAAGGAACACCAGCATGCAACTCAACACCTGACACTCACCTGATCAAATTGCCATTTGACTGCAAGCAGCCTGGAACAGACTCCAAGTTTTACAATGCAGGTCGCTGTCCACACAACAAATGCCCTGGATTGCTGGACTTTGACATGCGTTGCAGGGATGGATCTGGCTTCTGCTGTGGGGTCAAACAAATGGATGCTAGAGAAATCAACTGTGGCCGTTACACCCTGCCTATCAAGGTTGTTAGTGAGTGTGGTTGCCAGACTTGTGTGGAGCCCAAAATTCTTGTACGGGGCAGGGTGGTGTCAGCAGACAATGGTGAACCCTTGCGCTTTGGACATATTTACATAGGGAAGGAACGGATAGGTACCACAGGATATCAGGGTGGGTTCACAATCCAGGTGTCTCCAGATACACAGCGTCTTGTTGTAAACTTTGTGGACCCTTCTCAGAAGTTCATTGACACAGTCAAGGTTTTTATCTTTGACAAGAGAGGAGGTTCTGTCTATCATGATGTAAAAGTGATGAGGAAGCAGGAACCTATTGATATAAATGCTGCAGAAAGCAATACCATTTACCTAGGTGAAATGAAAGATGAGGACCCCATCGGTCAACTGGTCATACCTCCAAACTCTTTCCATAAAAACACAGGGGAAGTGTACGAAGGGACTGTTAAGGCCAGTGTCACGTTCCTTGACCCACGCAACATTACCATGGCTGCTGCCGCTCCTGGCGATCTCAACTTTGTAGACAATGAAGGAGACATGCTACCTCTCAGGACATATGGAATGTTTTCAGTAGATTTCCGAGATGGAGCAAACCAGGAGGTTCTAGGAGCCGGTGCAGTCCAGGTTCTCCTTGATACTGAGCATGTAAAAATGCAGGAGCACATCCCTGCGATGAAACTCTGGTCCCTCAATCCCGATACAGGCATTTGGGAGGAGGAGAGTAACTTTCAACCCAAACAAACTACTATTGCTGGCAGCGGGAGGAACAAACGAGAGGAGCGCACCTTCCTGATAGGGAATATGGAAATCAGGGAGCGTAGGTTGTTCAATCTCGATGTACCTGAGAATCGCCGGTGCTATGTCAAAGTGAGGGCGTACATGAGCGACAAGTTCCTGCCCAATGAGCAACTAGAAGGAGTGGTAATAAACTTGATAAACCTGGAGCCTAAGCCTGGCTACTCATCAAATCCGAGGGCTTGGGGGCGCTTTGATAGTGTGATAACAGGACCAAACGGTGCTTGTCTTCCAGCTTTCTGTGATGCTCAGAGGCCTGACGCATACACGGCTTACGTCACGGCTATAATGGGAGGTGAGGAGCTGGAAGCAGCCCCCTCAATGCCAAAAATGAACCCAAACATTATTGGTGTGTCTCAGCCGTACTTAGGGAAGTTAGATTACCAGCGCTCCGATCATGAGGATCCAGCACTTAAGAAAACAGCTTTCCGAATCAACCTAGCCAAACCAAACCCTAACAATTTTGATGAAACGAACGGACCAATCTATCCTTATCAGAGTTTAATTGCATGTGAAAATGCACCCATTGATGCCAACCACTTTCGTTTCTTCCGTGTTGAAAAAGATAAATATGAGTACAATGTGGTACCCTTTGAGGAGAGTGACCTCACATCTTGGACTGGAGACTATCTTTCCTGGTGGCCAAATCCACAAGAGTTCAGGGCTTGCTACATCAAAGTTAAGATTCATGGAGCTACAGAAATCATGGTAAGGTCAAGAAACCTGGGTGGCACTCATCCTCAGACAAGAGGTCAGTTGTATGGCATTAGAGACATTCGTAGTACCCGCGACTTACACCATCCTAACACCTCTGCTGCTTGTCTTGAGTTCAAGTGCAGCGGGATGCTCTTTGATCAAGGTATTGTAGACAAGTCACTAATTTCTATCATCCCACAAGGTAACTGCCGTCGTGTAGGCATCAATGGTCTCCTGCAAGAGTATCTGATAAAGCATCCTCCTGTTCTTCAGAACAATGAGTCTCATGCATTCAATATGTTAGCTCCTGTTGATCCACTTGGACACAATTATGGAATATACACCGTCACCGACCAGAACCCACGGGTTGCCAAAGAGATTGCCATTGGCCGCTGCTTTGATGGAACTTCAGATGGTTTTTCCAGGGAGATGAAGTCAGATTCTGGAGTGGCACTGACATTCAGCTGCCCTAAAAGAACTGTGAATCGTGAGAGCTTATTCCAGCGCTTGCAAACAAATCCTGGTCTAACACTAACACAGATGGCACGGGAGATGAGGGAGTCCCAGGGACTGCAAGTCAGAAGAGGGTCAACCCAAATGGTGGCCTACCCTTTTGGCCAACAAGGCAGGAGCCAGAACCGCAGAGTCACGAACACTAACAGAAGGAGACCAGCTACAAGGACACAACCGAGACAGTAGATGTTTCTTTAGGTGAGTTCTCAGAGTGCACTTTTAAAAAAATAATTTCAAGATGTTGATGAAAATCAAGGGTATGTTTTCCATTCTCATGCAGGTATTTTGGGTTGAAGAGAGTGAAGAAAAAAAGACTCAAAAAACCTGCTATGGAAATCCCAAACTTGGCCAGCCGGGTGATATTGGATGCTCTGTCCTAACAGAGCAAAATCCTCACCTGATTTATCCGAACACATTTAAACTCTTTCTACTTGTGTATGGAAAACTGTCCTCTCATACTTCCTCAAAGTTTACTTCATTGTTTAAGACATTTAATTTTAGTGATTAGGCCAAATACTCTACAAGGCCCATACAGACTGATGTCATTTAAAGTCAAAACTTGCTTATGTGGAGCGTCCTACTTTTAGATCTGTAATTATTCACTCATTTTCTCTAATTAATCAGTGTCTTCCACTGATGATAGGCTAAATAGGTGAGACAAGTCTGTATGGGTTGAGGTCAAGTGTGACAGCTGCTAATCCTTTCATCAACCACATATTCTACTCTATTGGATGCAATGAACAAGACCCGAGGCAGCAAAGATGCTCGTTCTTTCTCGCCTCCTTTTCCACGTCACCATTCCAGTTGTGATTTGGCCAACTATTGGTCTGACCAAAGCATGACTGACCCCTGCCAAGAATAGCATCCCTTAACAGAATGGATCGCCAAGGTAGACTAAACAAACCTGTGGTGAGACAAAGAATAATATAATGGCCCTAACTTCAAACACAAATGAATGTTACTTTTTTTTAAATGCCCTCTTCATCCTTTTGACCATATGGCTGGCCTAATCAAAGTTTCTTTTGATATGAAATACAACTAATACAATATCTCAGTGTATGATGTCTAGATCTTAGAGTAAACCAATTGTATTTTGTTTCTTGTTTCTGTTTGTCTCCTAAAGTGCAATATTGTGTTCCAATAATGACTTGAGAGTCCTGACAAAACGTCCTATGTTATGAGCCAATCAACCATAGGTCTGTTAAAATGTTGGGCTATTCCCTTAGTAATTGCATATCTGAATTTCAAATTACATAGCACCTGTTTTTTTTTAAACCTAATCCTAATTAATTTGAGCTTGCTAATCCGATTCAACCTCCTCTCATATAGCCAGCTGACAATGCAACATAAATGCAGTTGCAGTATTTTAACTCCACCCTAAAGTAACAAAAATCCAATTGTGTGATTTCAACGGTTAATGGACCATAAAAAACCATGTGGACCTGCATAAGCTGGACATTTGTATCTTTTGAGGTATATTTTGTAGGCAGCATTGCAAATAGGATTTCATTATGGTAATTCTGATGTGATTTGTCTAATCCCTTATGCTTTCAGTATTCTGTATTGGTTCAAAGCAGAAAGTTAATTGAGGTTTAGGGATTACAGTGCATGCTTTAATAGATAATGGTGCAAAAGTTTATTTTCTCTTGTGTATCCAAAGATGTACAGCTGGCCCAATGCAGGTAGAATATAAACAATATTAAAATAATATTCTAAAATCAAATCTTCAAATAAGCAAATTTTGGTTAGTTGGAAAAATCAGTCTGAATAAAAAGTCTTTGGGAAATAATCCAATAGAGACATATATGATATTGTGGCACATTTTTTCTAAATTTGCAGTTGAATACAAAGTTGCTGAGTCTCATAACAGACTAACTGTAATCAGTCACTAAAATCTGAGATTTTTCAAAAACATTGCAATATTTAAAAAGTATGTCAAAATGTGCCATTAACAGGACAATTTTTACAGTCATGGCCGACTAGTAAGGAAACAAGATATGTAACGATAAAACATTTTTTAAACTGTAAAACACATTTCTTTAGGCCAAGTACACACGTAAAATTATTGAAAACCATTATTTTCTATCTCAGACAGTCTCACCTGTAAGTGACGTAAAGTCGTACATTTGTAACTTGAATAACTTTAAACTTCTGTAATTTTGTAATATATCCAATTAAAGTAACCTTTGGTCTTTTAGTATATCTATACTGTACATTTCTGTTTCAAAGGAAAGATGGCGTTGGATATTGGATGAATATGGTGCTAAAAAATTTGTTGGCCTCCAGTTAGCTTTCAAAAGTGTTTGTCCTCGCTTCAACTGTCTGGCTGGTCTCAGGGAGACTACAACTTTTCCAGGAATACCCTTTGGCAAAATGTGCATTGATAACTCTACCACTACACTACAAAGTGAGTTGAATAGTTGCCTTTGCACTCTCAGAAATCTCTTTTCATGCTTGCTTCACAAACATATTACATACAACACATCCTGAAAATCTATGCAAATCATATTGTAACTTATATTGCATGAAATTTCCCATCTTGCAATCTCAAAAGCCAGTTTTATGTGTAAATTGTGGATTAAAATGTCTGTCAATTTTACCAGAATGTAAATAAAGATCTCTTGTAAACATGTTCTGTTGACATTGCTTTATTCCATTCAACTTAAATAAAAAAGATGTACACAAAAATATAAACACAACAGGCACACAACACAGGCTTTATCACACGTTTTGTGATAACTTTTTTAAACATTGTAAAAAATGAAAGAACCCACCATTATTAGAGATATTTTGCATTTTTTATGAGTTGTCATTACAAAACTACTGTCCATGTTGTCAAAGCCAATGTTTAAGCATTGCATAGCTTTAACCACCTTTTTTGCATTAACTTATATTTTATAAAGGTAGGATAATCTCACAAATACTGATGGTGATTAAATAGAAAGATTGTTCGTAATAAGAATGCATTTATTTATTTACTTAGAAAGACATCATGAAATCATAAGATTAAGTGAGTCGACCAAGTAATTAATGAAATTCTCAAAAGTCCCTTAATTTTTTCCCTGTGGTGAAAGTCAATTCTACCTGACACTCTGGATCTCGGAAGGTATAATTATGGAAAGTTACAACCGCAAACATTTATTACAGCCCTAGAGAAAAACACATTAACATCTCTGGAGTGCTAACGATTATGAATCTAAAACTATGACTAATTAAGCCACTGAAATGTACAGCTGACTAAATAAACTGTCTGTGACTCCATTTTCCCTGAGTTCAATCAATCTTGCATATACATTTTGCCAACTTACATTTTAAGATATTCATAACAATTTAAATAAATCATAAAATATATAATCTAAAGGTCAGAAAACAATGTTCATTTTAGTGTCATTGGAAGTACTTTGCGTACAACATTAACGAACAATTTATCTTTGATTCGTAGTGTATATATACAAATTGTCACAAATGTTAACTGCTGCTCCATTGGGAACAGGAAAGTTTATTCAACTAAAATTCTGCATCTTTTTCAAATATTACAAGATCCAAGCAGATGTTTTAGTTCGAGGGAACAAAACATTGCCGTAACCAAGAACTTCAGTTCTCCTTGACCTGACCGAAAGGTTGTAACGAGAGCTCACTTGCGTGCTTGACGTATACATTGCCGTCCTCCAATTTCACTTCATAAACTTGTTGCTAAAAAAAGAAGAGAGAAAACTTTACATTTTGACAAAAAAATAAAACTAAGCACGCCAGCAAAGCATCTGATTCTAATTCTGCTTAGACAGCTGTAAAAGCCTACAGCTAGGAAGGAACTTTGATATACGAGCATGGTGGATGTTAACCGGTGGTGGGAATAGAGTCTAATTACTGAACATTTCAAGGTGTCGAGCCCCCCAGGATGACTGTCGTAATTATGGATTGTTTTACAGAGTCTTTGCCTTATATTGATTGGCTCAAGCTCACTGTCACGTCCAACCGCCTTATTATTTATATTCGCAGCATGAGAGAACACATTTCATCTGCTTATTAAAAAAGCAGACGTTTGGCTAAATTGAAACGTGCCGAAATGAGGGCAGTTTAATTCTTAGGAACAAGACTTTCTAAATGTCTGTTTGGCAGCACCTACTTCTGTACGATTCTGGTGATGTGCAATCCATTACCGCATGAGATAATGTTTGGTGCCATACTGAGTTAAAGTGACGGCACAACAAATGTGGTTTTAATACGAAAATACAAGTGTTTTTCAGGGACAATGAATCATTGACTGAATCACTGGCTAACTTAACTTGTTCATCTTGCTGCCTACTGCCCCTTTACTGCTGAGTAATGAAATTTGGTGTATACATTTAACTTTTAGGAGGAACATTCAGGCATCTCACTGATTAAAGAGAAAGCTACTTTTATTAGAGGTTCATGTAAGATGATAACAGAACGCAAGATAGATCTTCTATCAAAATATAATCATGTCTTTAATCTGATTTAACTTCAGGGAATTTTCTGGATTCAGTACCAAGTAGGCTTATTCAACTGCATTTGTTGTATAATGTCAGTTACCACATAAAATTATTTTGATTCATCCCTTAGTTTTAAA
Organism: Tor tambroides; assembly: GCA_021397915.2. Lineage (NCBI taxonomy): Eukaryota > Metazoa > Chordata > Actinopteri > Cypriniformes > Cyprinidae > Tor > Tor tambroides. The sequence goes on along the minus strand of JAFVLL020018348.1, from coordinate 60,473 downwards.
AAACGATGTGAACAGTGCCAGCATATGGAGGGTCTAAAGAGCTAAATGTGAAGCTCATATTATTGTTAAATCACTTAATTATTCCTTTAAAAAGCTAGAAACTTGACATTTTTACAGTTGGGCTACTGCTCCATTGGGAAAAAAAACTTCTAGGACTAGTTATTTATCAGCAATGTAATATCTGTGGGTTGAACAGAGATGTGTTGGCTTAAATATTAGGTATTTTGAAGACCATTTCTGCCTTATGTTTTTCGTTATTGGATATAAATGTATGTATAAATGTAGAAGAAGACAAGTTTATGTGTTTCTTAATTACCCACTTAACCCCATGTAAGCAAGAGAGTAACATCACTATCCTTTTTGATATCCTTGTTTGGGAGGTTTCATGAAAGTTTGGACAAGATGACAAAGTGATTCCCTCATATTCATGTTAACATGTATAATATTTTAGCAATATTTTTGACTAAAAACCACAAAGTGTGTACTTTAATGTAATGTTTATTGCCTCGTCCAATTTTCTTCCATTTTAACTGAAACAGTGATTTTTTTTACTTAGTTAATAATTTTCTGTGGTAATGAACAATATGCCATAAATGTTGTCAGTGAGCTTAACATGTACTGAACCTGGAATATTCCTTTAATGAGCTAAAATGTCAAACAAAAAGTGTCTCACCTGTAAACTTGTGCTTGATTTCCCCGTTTTGAGATTGAAGTCATAGTCATGCCAAGGACAGAAAACCTGAAGAACACCATCGGCCTCCTCAATATCTCCATCACACAGTGGACCTCCTGAAAGTCAAAGCATTTTAACACTTAAACATGTTCTACGTCTGACAGAATGTTTAAAATCTTACAGAAATTTACCTTTAACCATATCTAAACAAAAAAGGCATCAGTTTCATATCACTACACTATGACTACTACAAAACTCTGGTAACGTCTTATTTGCAGCCACTGCGATCAATAATAACATGACCCTTGTGAAAATTAACCATGGTTTATTATAATAAAAGTGTAGCATGTTTTTTGTATAACCACAGTTTTACTACAAATACCATGGTTATTGTAGAAAAACCATGGTTCATTTGTAGTTACCATGGTTTAGTTTTTTTGGTTTTATTTGTGGTAAAACCATGGTTAATTTTCGTAAGGGAATACTATAATCATCATTATTATCATCTTCATCATCATCAAATAAAAATAAGACAGTCCCATAACGTTTGTAGGAGATCACATATTGAGGTTTTACAGTAAGAACCGCGTTGAATTAAAATACATTTAGGTGGTAACTACGGTTGCCATGGTGATAATGACAGGGCGAGTAGACAATGAGGCAAAACATCGCTCGACAGGCAAAACAACGAAGCATATATGCCATTCTGTCTCTATTTGTGGCTCGCTGCTAGCTAAATTAGCTTTGCACCCCGTTGTAACGCTTCAAGAATCGACACAAGCAAACAAAATGTGAAATAATTCGTTGTCATACCCGAATGAGCGCAGCGAGCGTCCATCGCGAAGAATTCACCGTTCACATGAAACAGGCAAACATCCGCGTCGCGTCCATCAGACGAATAGATCAGTCTGCATTGTTTCTTGGACAGCTCCGACACAAGGCCTATTAGCCTCCAGGAAACACTCTCATCTTCTGGAGAAGTCATAGAGGTGCGTTAAACCGGGGCATTAACGTGCTGTATTTCTTGTTTTATCTAAACGCGATCAATTTCGCCTCACTGACGGTCGCTGCTCTCAAAGGGTTGTCGCGTCCTGGAGGCTGTACTGCACTTTGTTGCCGAAGGGGGGTCTCCAAAGAAGACTGGGAAAATGACCATATCATAATTTGTAGACATTTCTATGCAAATATTGATATTCACTTTGGATTTTAAACGTTTAAACATGTTTAAACTCAGCAATGTAACTAGGAAAAGGTGTGTTGAGCTCATGCAGATTGATTATAAAAAAATAAGGCGCTTACTCGGTTCTGGTAGTACTTAAAATATTGAGGATAGGAAATTAAAACAAGCCAACAATGACTGGTTTATTACAATAAACATAACTCAAAATCAAAGAATATAGCTCTCAGTGATTACAGCAACAAACAAAAAAGAAGAAAAACAGATCAAGCTATTTCACAATGTCCTTCTTGCTATTTCACAAAGCTATGTGTTACGCAGTCTTAATCAATTTTTTGTCTGTATTATTTATAATCAGCATAACTTATTAAATCAGATTAGTTCCATAAGCATAATCAGACATGCACAAAGAAAAAGAGTAGTAGCCTACATTGTGCATCACTTTAGACTACAATGCATCTTTGTTCTACCGAATAAAGACTTTATTCGTGCTGATAAGGTGCAGGTTGCATTTACGTTAATACAAGTTGCTTGCTGGATGCGATGTGACTGAACATCTGGTCGAGCACTATGGAAAAAGGGGCAAGGCCAGTGTCCAAAAAGCTTTGTACTGTCTCACTCCCTGAACTAATCTTTAATAATGAGTGAGTTGAATAGACCTTAAATGAGAGAACCATTCTGAACCCATGCTAAGACAGCTTCACACAGCACAGCGTGAGAATTAAATGTAGGCTAACAGGCTCTCTGGTCAATTACATCCAAGCTCTAGACAAACACTCAAAGCCTATTTATCATTAAAAGCACTTCACATTCTCATTCCCCTCAAATGAAGAATTTTCAAAACCCAGTTGAGCCAGGCTGCGAGTGGTACTTTTTCTTCTGCTAATATTTTATCTGATATTCTTTTTAAATCTATTATGTGAATTATATATTCATATTTAGTTTTTTAATGTGGACATTGTCGTGCTATCAGACTGTCCTCTTCATGAACTATACAGAAACGTAGTTTTGATTAAATGAATTGTACGAAAATCTGTTATCTTGGTAGAAATATGCAATTAGGTAGCCGAAATTGTCCACACACTGGAAACATGCAATTAGATCTAAAAAGGTCTATCAAAAATATGTCTTTTATTTTTCATTTGCAAAAGTGAAAAAGTGACAAAAGTGCAGGGTGTCTTAAAAACAGACCAAGAGCAGACATTTCAGCCCATTCTTTTCTTTAGAAGCAAGATTTATTTTTGTAGATTTTTGATATTTTGGTATTTTTGACCTTTTTTTGGTCTGATTGCATGATTTCAGTGTGCGGACAATTTTGGCTACCTGGTTTTTGTTTTACGCACCTGAGAACTTCTTGTCTTTTCTTTTTTGAGCGCATATAATTTCAACTAGAAATATGCAATTTAAATATATTGGAATTATCTAATTTGTGGCTACTTTCAAAAATGATTGGTCATGAATTTACCTATTGTATATATAAAAAAATAACTATATTATTTTGTCACCAGTAATTAAAGGAATAGTTCACTCAAAAAAATTAAAATTTACTGAAAATGTACTCAACCTGAGGCCAGCTTGTTTGTTTTTTCATCTAAACAGATTTGTAAAAATTTAGCGTTACATCATTTGTTCATCAGTGGATCTTCTGCAGTGAATGGGTGGCATCAGAATGAGAGTCCAAACAGCTGATAAAAACATAACAATAATCCACAAGTAATCCACATGACTCCAGTCTATCAATTAATGTCTTGTGAAAAGCTGCATGTTTGTAATAAACAAATCCATCATTAAGACATTCATAACTTCAAACCATTGCGTCCAGCTAAAACATGAGTCCTCCAGTGAAAAAGGCGTCTTGTCTGAATCAGGAGTATAGAGAAATATACACAGATCAAGCACCGTTTAAGCAAAAACAATACAAAACAGTTCTAAACAAATATGTTGGTGGATTTTAATGCGAGAGAACAACAGGGATGACCTTTTCACTACTTTATTATGGACTCATATTTTGGCCAGAAGCAACAGTTTAAAGTTCAAACAATGATGGATTTGTTTCTTACAAACACGCAACTTTTAACTTTACAAGATGTATTGAGAATTTCATCTTTAACCTAAAAAGTTGAAAAGAACATCATGTCTATATCTATTTGTCAACTATTGCGAAAGATCAAAACAATGTCGTTTACTGCATTAAATGAGGATTGTTCAGATTGTATTTAGTACAATTATTTGTTGCCCAGAATTTCCATTGTTTGAGAGAAACCAGACAAGGGACTTGCACCATGCCTTCTGGTATGCAGGCAAACTCAGTACGAGTAGAGTTTTCCGTGCTTGGTGACTTATTCTGTGTCCGCACCACTTCAAGAATCAAACTCCAATCACTATAATTCTGTGTGAGAGATTTTTTTTTTTTTTTTTGGCATGTTGCTCGAAATATTCTCCCATATAATGTTTAGTTACACAGTGAGCTATATCTAAAAAATATAGGTTTGCACAAGCTCAAAATGTGACTGCAACATGACGTCATTTGTCAAACGAATGTTCCGAGCATAGCATACTGTCAGTCTTAATATTTCAGTCGTATAAACCTGTTGGCTTCCATGTAAATAGAAACAAGTTCAAACTCATTCACAGTCAAAAATGACATCCTCCTTCATAAAGGTTGCATCTAAATATGCACATAACCCATAAGGTCTGTGTTTATTAATACTTTCCTCCACTTAAAAATCAACATTGTAAAAAATTCTATTTTTTACTTTCATGTAGTGATATTTACACACTGGCAGCCAAAAGTTTGGTCAAATTAATTTTTTAAAATGTTTTCAAAAGAAGTTTCTTATGCTCACCAAAACTGCATTTATTTGTTTAAATGGTTACAGTAAAAACAGTAATATTGCTAAATATTACTACAATTTAAAATATATATTTTCTATTTGAATGTATTTTAAAATGAATTTTTTTCCTGTGATGTCAAAGCTGAATTTTCAGCATAATTTTTAAGAAATTATTCTGTTGATTTGGTGTATATATTAATAATACTAATAAATTAATTAGTAATTATAAATAATATTATTAATATGCTTGATCCTACCTATTGTGACCTAATTTACCCTATTTTTACAGCAGTTATATTACATACAAATACCTGTGCAATGAGATTTTTTAAGGCAGCAGCTATTTGCACTGTGTAAATAGCGATAGATGCTATTTACACTAAGTGTAAATAGCAATAGATGCTATTTACACTAAGTGTAAATAGCAATTAGATTCTATTTACACTAAGTGTAAATAGCAATAGATTCTATTTACACTAAGTGCAAATAGCATATTTTCTTAACGATAGATACTATTTACACTAAGTGCAAATAGCGATGGATTCTATTTACACCAAGTGAAAATAGCAGTATTTTTTTTAATGATATGCTATTTACACTAAGTGCAAATAGCTATAGATTACACTGTTAAAATAGCAAGATTTTCTGCTATTTATACTACTTATTGCAAATAGTGGCAATTATCTGCACCTCAGTATTGTAGTACATTATAAAACAGTATGCAGTAACGTATTGAGTGTAAATTATAGTTTGAATTCAAATTAGGCTATTAAATGGATGCCACCTTATTGGGACAATAAAGCCCTCCCTACACCTACCCTAACCCTACCCGATACACTTATTTTCAACGTTTTGATTATTTCCTTAATTGTTATTGAAAATAAATGACTTTCCGATGAGATATGAGATTTGAAAAGGGAGAAAAAAAGTTCGGCAAAAGGCGGGATTGAACTCGGGTCGATCGCGTCAAAAAGCACCTGATTTAACATCTACGCTACTGAAACTAATATTGAGAGTGGTTTTTCTGCAGTGTTGACTAACCAGTTTTTTAAAAAACGGAGTGTCTATTTACACTAAGTGCAAATAGCCTGCCTTGTTGGCAAAGGCTATTTACACTAACTCCGCCCACCAACGTGTGATTGGGTTAGTCAACAGTAAAAAAAAAAAGACGCTCTTTCGGCATCTGTTTCATTGGTATAGATGGAAAGGCGCATGCTTTTTGACGCGATCGACCCGAGTTCGAGCCGACCTTTTCAAATCTCATATTGCATTGGAAAGGCATTTATTTTCAATAAAAATTAAGGAAATAATCAAAAAGTTGAAAATAAAAATTATCGGGTAGGGGTAGGGTAGGTGTAGGGAGGGCTTTATTGTCCCAATAGAGTGGGGGAACTATGACGTCACTTTGTAGGCGGATCGGCTGTTAGCAAACTGGTTCCTGGACAAAAAGCCAATTAGGATTTTTCTATAGGCTTTTGGATTATCGCAAAAAATAAGCTCTGTGTTCAATCATAGTTCATGAAACTTACACGTTTTGTCCATCAAGATAATCTTCACAAAATAATATAACTTTGACAAATTTTGAAGCCTAAATAAAAGCGCCAGAACTGAAAAGCTAAACTTAGGCTATAAACGAACTACAGCACCACGGTCGCTCCCCTTCAACGTCACCACCACCACGCTCCCAACTGTTTCAAATTTATTTTTAAAATTCAGTGAAAAGGATTTACACTGTATATGAATTTTTAATCCACGCTACATGAACCGTTTCATATAAACTGGAATAAATACAAAACTAGAGCCAAACTAAAACTGAAATGAGACATTAGTAATAAATAGTATAGTGAATAAATGAAATAATCTTAACTAAAGGACATTTAAAGCACGTATTTCTGTACATTTCGAAATAAGGTGCATTAAAAGTCAATAAATCCTTGATTAATATGAATTAAAAACGTATCGCCGCGTATTTGATCTTTTAAATAACAGTAGAGTGAGCGAGTTTTTGGATATGGTAAGATTAAACTTATTTTAGTGAACAAAGTACCACATTTCAGCTCTCATTTTGTTAGGGTGGTTACACAAAATGTTATTTTATCCTTGCTTCTAGGAAATCCTCAATATATGCTTTCTAACAGCTTCATGTGGCCGTGAACATTTAATTTTAATGTGCTTTAAGCACTATGCATCATTAAAATTTCACTTTCACCACATAAAGCTGGTAAATGTGGTGTTTACATGTAATAATCGTAATATGAGTTTACCTTATGGTACGAACCCAGAGTTTCCGCATCAGTAACATTAAGCGATAAAACGAGCTTCCATCCGAAGACGTGTCTCATTTCGGCCAGCAAAAAAATAAAAAAACATTGTCGAACAACAATAGAAAATGCGGGAAACTATTCATTGGTTATTCTAAAATTAATTGTATTACAAATTATACTACAAGTGGAAAATACTGTAAATTGATAAACTGTTCGGCGTGATGACGTTTAATGTCTCCGACAGCGCCTGTAGTCCCATTTAGCAACTTGTTAGCAATCGTCTTTTTTAAGAAACATTACAGCTTAAAAACATCACGAGTGTGGTCTGACTGGTGTGTTTTATGTCGTAAAATAAAGCGTGAAAGTACCTTGAGCTTGTGTGAACCACGGACCTTATTTAAGGGATTTAACCAAAATCCCATTCAAAAAACCCATTGACTCTGGGACGATGGAACCGGAAGTGTAGTTCCACCACTCTATAAGGTGGCATCCATTTAATAATTTGAATTAATACTGAGGTGCAGATAATTGCCACTATTTGCAATAAGTAGTATAAATAGCAGAAAATCTTGCTATTTAAAGGTAGTGTAAATAGAATCTATAGCTATTTGCACAGTGTAAACAGCATATCATTAAAAAATATTGCTATTTTCACTTAGTGTAAATAGTATCTATTGCAAAGAAAATATGCTATTTGCACTTAGTGTAAATAACAGATATCGCTATTTACACTCAGCGCAAATAGCCGCTGCCTTTCTTTAATTGCTGATTCTGGAAACAATATGTCAGTTCTGCTTCTCTTTTTCAAAAGTTCACCATTGCATGCTTTGTTACAATTACATTATTTTATGAGGACTGTGATTATGGTGTCATAGAACTGACATCATGCCAAGGCACAAGTCTGGCAGTTAAAAATGAACACAGTGTTTTTTAGATGGCTTAATGCTGATGATATAGCAACACAAAAATGCCAGACAGACAAAATGACTTTTGCACAGAAAAGCTTATTAGTAACTTGCCGCAGGCAAGTTGGCCTTATTGAAAATGCTCCTAATGACACAATACGGCAGCTCAGGCAAAACTTACTCAAGCTGTGCAGGATCCAGTGATGTAAAATTTGGTTGTTCCTCAGCATCTTTACCCTCAAAAGTCTCCTAATCTTCTAGCTCAGCCTGGACACTGCGATCTCCGAAAAATGTGGTTTTCATTTATGTAAGACCTGCTGAAAGCTTCTATTACATCAACAAAAAATCAGTCAACAGCATGATTTGTTTCCTGCCAGCATTTCTCATTTGCAATTAGTGTGGCAGTCCAGCGGGTAAGATTGATTGAAATCTGCACAAATTATTCCCTAAAACACCTGTCCGGTGTTTAAAAAGGTTAAGGTCCCTCTTATCCCTGAGGCACTGGAGAATTATAGTGATATCCATTCTCCCTTTCTGCCATTACTTTTCTTATCCAGACAAGACTGAGATGCAAGGGGAATTCCACAGGAAATAAAGCCCAACTTTGAACTTGGTTTACGGCTCTGCGAGAAACAAAAGCCGTTCCTTGGAGAGCCAGCTGATTAGGGTTCAACCTGGGTACGTTTGTATGTTGTCCAGAAGTTGAAATGGAAGAATTTTAAGTGTCACCTCTCAATAGCCTTCTTGCTAAGTGGGTTTTGGATACAAAGACTTGTTGGTCTGATCCTCAGGCCGATCTTTCATGCATCTTTCTTTTGGAGAACTCTTGTGGTTAACATAACAGGTATCATGAGACTGCTGAACCTCGGAACCTGTACTGCAAGAAACATTTCTTTCCAAAATACATTCCAAATATATGCTAAATATATGTTGTAAACAGCGAAGAAAATAGCTTGAATTTCCAATATAAGCATACTGAAAATATATATAAAATGAATGGACAATATATATATATATATATATATATATATACATAAGGAAATATAATTTAAACTATTTATATAAATATATTTTAGGGTCTATATTAGCATAATTTATCTATTTTGTGTATTTTGAACATTAAATATTATATAAAAATATGTAATATTAAAATCTAAATATAAAAAGCCAATTTCCACCACAGGACAATAAAATAATACTGACTTTTTATCTCACAATTCTGACTTTATTTCTTGTCATTTTGAGTTAACATCTCTCAATTCTGTCTTTTTCTCAGAATTTCCGAGTTTGTACTGTATCTCGCAATTCCGACTTTCTTTCTCATAATTATGAGTTTATAACACAATTTTGATTTTATTTCCCGCAGTTTTGAGTTTATATCTCATAATTTAAAGTTGACAATTTCACAATTCTGACTTTTTTGCGAATTTAGAATACAAAACTTTATTTCTCTCCGTTTCGAGTTTGTCTCTTATAATTTGAGTTTACATTTCGCCATTCAGGCTATTTTTTCATATTTATATCTTGCAGTATTGTTAACTCAAAACTGTGAGATATACACTCTGAACTGTGAGAAATAGCACCAGAATTTGAGTTTACAGTGACTTTTTCCTTGCAAATTCCAAGTTTATATCTCACAATTCAAATGTTAACTCAGAATTGTGAAAAACTGCGAGAAATAACGTCAGAATTTAACCTTCTTTTTTCATGTCAGAATGTGTTTCCACACAAACCAGACTTTGTACGTTCTGGGTGTTAAAATGTGCCAACTTTTTGTACCCCATCAAGCATGAATGATGGGGCACAGCTGCTAGTGCCTGCTGGGCTGTAGTCGGGATATATCGACCGGGCCCTGGAGAAAGGAGGAAGTGTGGATGTTGATAAATGTCCTTAAGGGAGATGATGAACGCAAGCGTGGAGGATATTCATTCTCAGGCCTCCCCTGACCTCTGCGTCTGCTGAAATGATCAGTGCGTCCCTGACCCATCATGTCTTCACTCATAATTATATCCAGATACAGTGCTTGTTTGTGTGGAAGAGGCTGTTATCAGAGCAGGACACATTCAGAAGATGAAAGAGAAATAAACACACAAGCCCTCGAGCCTTGTACGTATTCCCAAAGGTGGCCAGTCTCGTTTCAACCAAAATCTTTCATCTTGGCATACATGATTCATGATTGTTATTCTGGTTTATGCGTGAAAATCTCGGCAATCAGCCCGAGCGCAATCATCTCTCTTTGTGGTAGCATTTGAAAAGCTTACATGAATGAAATCACAACACAAATATGTAAAGCTATAGCAAAAAAAAAAAAAAAAAAAGAGGTTGGTTTTTGGTTAAGCAGCTAATGCTGCCAAGATTTGGCTGGTTGGTCCTGTTAGCCTCTGCTGGCAGATGCCGTAACTACACCACCATGGCACTAAGAGCATCTTTTCTCTGCTGATAGCTATTCAAATATATATATATAAAATGAAGATTTGGTTGAGCTCTTGGTCATTTATTAAAGGTTTGAGGAAGTATGTATCATAGAGAGAGAATTCTGGCATTATGTGACAACTTTTATAGCACTGTCAATTGCATTTGTTTTTTAAATATAATTTAATTTATTAAATTTCTAAATAATTTGTTCAACATTGTATATTTAATTTAACCTACATGTAAAATGTAATTTTATTTTATTTTACACACCATTGAGTACACCATCTGTGTAACTTGTATGAGGATTATAGGTTTGGGTTTGTAAAAAAAAAAGTTAAAATATTTTATGTTGTCATATTAATGTTTCAAGAAAATTAGGCAATGTATCAAATTAAATAATAAATAATCACACTGAATTGAATTTAAAATTATTTTTGCACACTATTGCATATTGCTATTTCTACAAATCTATTGGTTTTTATCTGTAACTTAAGAATTGTTACTTTGGGGTTTGTAAAAAAAAAAAAAAAAAATCAAATATTTTATGTTTTCATATTAACGTTTCAGTACAGTTAGGTACTTCAGTAAACTGAAAAATTATTAATTTAATTTCTAAATGATTTATTGCACAGATCATTTTATTTTTAATTTACAAAGTAATAGGGTTTTAATGTAAAACTTAAGGATTATGTTAGATTCAGTTTGCAAATAATATTACATTTTTTGTTGTCATATTAATGTTTCAGTGAAATAGGGTACTTCAACAAAATAAATAACTTAATTTAATTTCTAAAAGTTTTATATCACACTTTATTTTATTTAAATTATTTTATTTAAATGTATTTACAAATCATTTGGTTTTTTTGTGTGCAACTTGATTATTTTAGGTTGGGTTTTGTAAAAAAAAATTATGTTTTCATATTAACATTTCAATACATAAAGCAAATAATTAATAATTACATTTAATTTCTAAATTATTAACTGCACACTTTTTTATTCTAATTTATTCTCTCACTATATTTAGTATTTTTGTTCTGCTGTAGCAACTAAATTTTCCCCAAGGTATTAATAAATTACTTTTCTATCCTACTTCATGCTCTAATAATCCCATAGTCCCATCTCGTCCTGCGCACAAATGAGGTACACTCCTAAACACTTCCCATTTTAAACGGTGAGTAAAACCACCTATGTTGTTGCTCTCTGTTCTGGCTCTTGCACAAAATAAACTCGAACGAACAGCCTTGTGTCAATCAGAATAATCTTCCACTGTGACATGACATGACACTTAATTGAGAATGACAGGACATTAGCCTCAAAAGTTTATTTTACTTCTTCATTTGATTCCAGGGGTCTTGCCAAGCTCATTTTTCTCAGGCCTTAGACAGATGTCAAAACAAGTCTTTCTCTGCTAAAGTCGGGCAACTTTTCAGCCAGAGCTTCTGCTTTTTTTTCCCCGCCTCAGTTAATTTTAAACCTGCATGCTGCCACAGATCATCGCAGTGAACCCCAGAGACATGTGGAGAACAATGTGCTCGGCCTATCTGGATCTCACACGCTTTAAGGGGTCTAAAAGAGGAGCGTTGTAAACCAGCTCACGATGAAGGGAATGACAAATGCTTCTACTGACTCTCAGATGAGGATAAATGACAGATAGTTCCTCTCACCCGAATAGCAGTTCGTCTCTGTTGGGGGTACAAAGCAAAGCCGCCGTGACCATTTTTATAACATGCCCTGAAAAATATTGGAACCGCTTTCCAGACAGTTACTCCCTGTTAAATTCCCAAATAGCATTAACATATGTATGTTTTTATGCAATTCATCATTTTTGAATGAGGCACGGATTTCTTACTTGTCTTGCCCAAGGGGTCAAGTTTTACTAGTTAGCAAGGCCCTGTTAACCCCTGCTGGTAGATGTTGTAACTACACCATCTGCCTGCAAAAATCATTTTTTTCTATTGATGGCCTTTAAAAAGTATCTGTGCATTTTGATGGATATATATATAAAATATGTTTTAATTGCATGTATGTAATTTCATTTTAATAGCAATTAATAGGTTCTTTTCGTTGCCATTAAAGTGAAATAATTGAACATAAGCATAGGAGCTTGAGAAAAATGCTCATTTTAGAAGAAAATTTCAAATGGCACATAGAGGCTTTTGCATCTGAACTCTTCATATATATCCCAAATTGTACTGAATTAAATAAATGTGTATGTTTTACATACGTGTATTCTAATGTAGCAATACAATTGAACTTCCTCGATAGTTTTTTGAACGCAGCTGTTTGTTGTCTACGCAGCACGTTTCCTTTGTATTATCAGCATCATCATTACAGGATATGGTGATAAGAAAGCATCTGAGGTTGCTGATGAGTTGAGATCGAGCACGATAGCTTTTCCCCTTGAAAAGAGCATTTCGAAATCTTTTGATCAAATGACTGATGTAGATCCACATAATATGCTGACTAAACCAAAATGTGAATACACCAGAGACACGTTGGTTCCTGTTTTAACATAGAATATTTTGTCATTTCATTATTCAGTAGATTAAATTAAGACATGACTGTAATGATCTGTATGAAAACAGGTCAGGGTTTGTTTGGTTGCTGACATTATCTCAGACTTTGACTTTGAATTGCGACATTTGCAAATGACAAACAACAAATTTAAGTTTTATCAACTTCATTCATTTAGTAATTCATCCATCCATTCATATAATGAACAAAAATATTAGTTTAACATTTTTTATTTATTTTTCTATCCATTTTCGTTCTTCATACACTGAAAAAAACAAGAAGTTAAATTTACTTAATTTTTATTTTGCAAGTTTTTGCACGCATATTTTTTTAAGTAAAATTTAAATACGGAATTAAGTCAAATCTACTTAACTAAGTAATCTAAAATTAGCAAAGGAAATAAGTAAATTTAACATGGCCAGGTAGAGTTTGATGAGTAATTTCTACTTAATTATTTTAAGTTTACCCTACAATACTCAAGTACATTTCAGTCACGGTTTGTAAACTTTACTCAAACAACATAGCACTGAAAAAAAATGCCTAAAAGCATGTGGTTAAGTTACAATCACGTATATAAACAAGTGTACTACTCATTATTCATTTTAAGGTAATATGTTGATATAGTTATTAACTGAATAAACACAGAGACCTGAATACTTGGCACATGATACACAATGACAGTGACAATCAGTGAATAGTGTTTGAATATGAATGGGTCATTTTGAGTAAAAAATGAATCCAGATGTCACAAAAAAGCAAGTTACTTAACCTAACAACAAAAGTAACCATAAAACAGTGTAAATACATCTCGAAAACAGCCAAAAAAAAATTACCTTGTTAATTATTCATGCCCAAGTGCATGATGGGAACAACGGGATCGTGACGTTGCTATTTACTTAATCTTTGTAAAAATAACAAACAATTCCAAGTAAAATATACTTATAAGTTCAAACTTTAAATTCTACAAGCTTAAATTGAGTACTAATATTGAATTTACTAAATTATGAATTTAATTAAATTATTTAATGTAGAAATTACATTTGTTTTTCTGTAGTAGTTACTTCATCACAAAATAATTTTTTATCAGTGTAGAGACTTCTTACAGGATTCCATCATGTTAGCTTAAGCTGAACCTTTGACCTTTTTCGCAAATTTCTTTACCAACATTTACAATACCAGCATCATCTTCATCAAACCCTTGTGCAGTGACTGAATATATCCAGTAAGGTCTGCATCACACTAAAAGCAAATAAAACCCATAATAATAAATGCAACCATAATGTGCTAAAAAAAAACAGAAGTATTCTTCCTTTATGCTTTTTGTATATAGAAGACAACTTTGTCAAAACGATCCCCGTTCACGCGGATCCACGAAAATATCTTAAAATGCTGTATTACGCATGCCAGGCCAGTAGTTGGCGATGTTACTTTATAAAGCAACACTATGCAAACAAATAATACACATGCGCATGACAGCACCGTTTTCATAAATTCGAATTTTTGTAGTTTACACTGGGACGATAATGGTGTCGGTTTGTGTTTTTTAGGCCCCCAAAATGCCGTTGTTGTGAATGGCCAAAATGCATGAAAAGTTTTCTGTTTTTAGTTGAAAACAGTGTTGTGTAAATTTGATAAAGCATCTTTTATATATATTTTGGCCTTCTTTCCACGTTTTTGTCGAGTGAAAACAGCTTTTGGAAGACGCTTTCCCAAGTGAAAAAATTTTAAGCTCTACGTTCACACTACAAACTTTTTGCGTTTGTAGTGCGAACAGCGAAAATGAATGTATTTGAAAATAATGACACGTTTAGTCATGCATCTATATTTATACCGGTGTGCCTGTTATGTGCTGTTCACTTTCAGTGTTGCTAAAGATGTTAAATATGTTACTTAGTAAAATTTTCGTACTTTGGGAAAGCACATAAAAATGCTAGTGTGGACAGAGATTATTTTGAAACAAAAACGCCGTTTTCGAACGTATCTGGATTAATGTAGATGTAGCCTAAAACTGGATGCGCCGCATTGCTCACAAAGCGCCAAATGTAATTGGATGCCCTGCTCTATATCTGAAGTTTCCAAACATCTGGCACTCTGTAACTTTGCTTTGACGCGTCCAGTGTAGACAGCCTCAGGACGTTTTGGCGCGTCGTGTGTTGACACAATCTAATACCATTGTCCCCAATCAACATGGGAATGAAAACCCAGTGAGACACAGCAATTCCAAACATCTGTGGTATGAATCATTAAATGACAACACAGGGTACAGTTTCGTAGTAAAAATGAGAAAATAAAACAATAACACCAATGAAATACATACCACACTTCAGTAACAGGCCTTGCTTTTTCGGGTTATGCAAAATGCTTTATAGTCCTGAGGCAACAAGTCTCTTAAGTGCAGTATAAAATAATGGATTCTCCATTGTCCTTCCATTGGGACAAGAGTTGTTATTTTGGTCAAAGGTTTGGGTGCTCTGAACAGAAAGTTTTGAACAAGAAGTAACCCGCTGAAATCAAATACAGAAGCACTTACATATGGTGACGGCTTGTCGGACCAATGTCTAGCCTCAACATTGTTACACTGAATTAAGCTTCCATAAACAATTCGAGACCATGTCATTTTTCAAATTTAAACATTGCTTTTCATTTTAAGTGTAGAGTTATATTAAAAGCATTACATTCACAGACAGTTCCTTACCAAAGTGACCTATAATACAGGCTAATGACTAAAATCAGTTCCAAGTTAAATACGATGTAATCTCAACAGAATCTGTGAGCTGCTGTCGATTACCACATGCAGGGTAAAATGAAGTCTTTTTTTGCTTTGTCATCGTCCAACTGGTCAATCACTCTTAAAAATAGCATGTAAGTCAATTGTTCATATTTTTTTTAAAGGATCATCCCAAGTATCTGTCAACGCTTCGAAAAGACGTGATTTGTTAAGAACACATCGTCGTCACTCACTGCATCTAAAAGTCTAGGATGTGTGATTTGACTGATGTATTATAAAGTGAAACATAAGAGCATGTTTTCGTCCATCGTAACGACAATAACAAGGTTAAGGGAAGTGATCGGGAGATTTCTGCTGAGGAACTGAAGCACATAGCGTTCTTCCCATCAGCAGACTCTTTGAGGGCTGTCCACTGAAGGCCTCAGTCTGTTTTCTCCATCCGCTCCTTCTTCTAATGACCAACGCAGACTGTCTGCTTTGCCTGACCCCTCCCTCCACCCCCAACAATAGCATGATCCATTCTTCTTTGTTTTGCTCATTCGCGTTTTATTCCCAAATATCTGCTCTTCCTCTCCAAATACCCAGAATACCTGTTCCTTGGGTTTCCCACGTAAAAGACTCCATTAAGAAAAAGAAATATGGTTTTGTTTGTTTCAAACGAGAACATACTTGTGGGAAATTGAAGTCCATATTAAATTATTTTTAAAAAATTAAAAAAAAGGTATGTTGAGTAAATTTTTCTTAAGGCCAAAGTAAGTCCGCGCACCGTCCGCATTCAGGCAATTTTTTTGAGACCGAGCGGACGGTGCGCGTACAACAGCGCATGCGCGAAGTGAATGTTGAGACAGCGCAAGTCAAGTAGGTGGTACTGCGCATGTGTCGAGCTCGTCCGTCCGCACTCATCCGGGGTTGAGTATACTTTGAAAACTACGCGCACGCGGTTGTGCGCGAGACGGAACGGAACGCGGAAAGTGAAGTATACCCGGGCCTTTAGGCACTTAAGATGAGACAATAACATTCTCTGACCAAAAATTTTTTTAAAATATGAATTTATAATATAAGAATGAAAATAAACACATGTTTGTTTTAAAATAAAAATATCTAAACATAGTAACACTTCGGTATAGGAACCAATCAAACTCACTATTAACTAGTTGCTTATCAGCATACATATTACTAGCATATTGGCTGTTTATTAGTACTTGTAAAGCACATATTCTACATGACCATATTCTACATTCTTATACCCAATACCTAAACTTAAAAACTAACTTAATAAGCAGTAATTAGTAGTTTATTGAGGCAAGTTAGTCAACAGTGAGAACTGGACCTTGAAATAAAGTGTGACCCTAAACATCTCTAAAACAATAAAGATTTTGTTCAAGACAAGACTTAAAGTGGCAGTACAAAGTATTTTAAAACCTCTGGACTCTTTACCACACTTAAAAATGTCTAAATGTCATTCCAACATGATACAAAACAAAGGATCAAATTAAGTGCCAAACATATAAATAAAGATGAGCTTTTCTCAAAACTAACTTGCACTAATGTTTGGCAATCCAGAAAATATCCTGATATTTTGATAAGCTTTCGATATATGGCTTGATATTGTGTTATATAATGCATGAAATCCATTTTTAGTGTGGCTAAAGTGTCCAAATGCTTTTCGGGGCCAATACAAACTCTTACAAATAAAGGTTTAAAAAATAATAATAATTAAATTAAATTAAAAATTAAAACATTTTTTTCCACTATAAAGAACTTTTGAGCAATGTAAATGTTCCATGGTTTCTAAAAGTTCTTTATGGAACCATCAAAACCAATAAAGAACCTTTATTTTTAGAGTTAGAGTGTATTAGATTTATAATTAGAGCAAGAAAAATCCCAATCTACTCAAAAAATAAACTTAATTTGAGATATATTCTCTAAAGTCTCATCTTCTTAATTTTATTTCTATTTTATGTCTATTTTGTTTAAAATATTTTAAATATTTATTACTGACAAATGAGGCAAAAATCTTATTCCGTTATCTGCATTTCCTGTATGAAGGTTACAGGAAATGCTGGGCTGGGACAGGTTTTGCACAACTACGCAACATTATGTTATGAAACTGAATTTAACCAAAGCATTTTTGACATTATTAGCTTGTCTCATCCACCAGTTCCCAGCATTTGAACATATATTACGATATGTGTCATTTGATGTGTTTGAGTCATAGGTTACTGTCTTTACAGCAGCCTTGGCTTAACTAGCGACAGCTTTATCCTCCATACATATAAATCCTTTACCAATCACATTCTTTTGGTCCAGACCACATCTGGACAAACAATTACCCTCCTGGTCCGAACAATGATGAAAGAACTGTCTAAAAATATCGGCTTACATTACCAAATAATTGCCAGCGACTCCTTGCAGACTTTCTAAAAATACAACACTTGATTCTCACGCCTCCAGTTACAAGCTCATGCCCACAGTCAGTCTGGTTAATAGATAAGTGATTCAAATAAACCCTACGATAAATCCAGGCCCTATCTCCACTTTTTTCTCCATAGTCTGGCTCATAATGATCCAATGCTTCACAAACTATTCACAAAAAGGGGGAAACTACAAATTACAAAGGTAAACTCAAAAGAGAACTCATTTTAGGCTGCTGTATGTCTGTTGCAGGAATGAATGCGAGTTGCACATTGCCTTTGAACTCTGAGCCATTATCTTGTGGTTTCAAGATGAGTGTGTTTCATCTCCGTGTCTATCGCATTAAGCTGAAACATAAGTGCAATGCTTATCTCATCTCTCTCATAGCTCCGTGCTTCTAATCAACCCACACCTTCTAGAAGAACAACATCTGCGGGAAGATGAGGGGATGTTTTTTTGAGATTTTTACATTCCCTTAGTTGAGTGTGTGCGTCTTGGTGCAGAGGTTGGGGCTTGTGGTGGAGACTTCGAGTCTTGCTAATTCAATAGGCTTTGGGATTATGATTGAGAATTGTTTTGCAATATGTCATTCTGGTCATCATTTGATTGATTTTTAAAACGAAGGCCTTCTTTGATGCGGGCAGACACCATATGTTTTACGGATCAAATTCGGAAGAGTAGAACATCCAAGTGTTCGGCATAATTTATACCTCTCCGCTCTAACATGTCGTTGATCTCTGTTCGTGGTCTCGAGGGCTTTCTAGAAAAGCTTCATTTTGGCAAAGCCAGGAGTGTCTTTTATTGAGCATCATTATTTCCAGTGAATGTAACACTCGTCTTTGCCTTAAACCACTGTCAGGTTTCGCATGCAGGTCATGAAGTTCTACATGCTCACAGTTAGATTAGATCAGTGACAGCACTGTTAGTTTCAGTTGAAGCAAGCAGTGGAACGGATGCCGGTCCAACTTTTGTAAAGGTGCAGACATTTCTGCAAATTTTCACGGGTGAAACAGGAATCTAAGCAATCTGGAATTTGCCATGCTTGGTTTAAAATTGACTTCTGTGTGAGCTGTGCTTCATACATCCCTACACTATTTACGTTTGATGGATGTGAAATTTCACTGAAATTTTGGGTTTATTTTTGTTACAGTGTAATAATATATTTAAGTACTTAGTAATATTAATTAACTACATTTAATTATGGTTAGGGTTAGGATTAGGGTTTGGCCTAGGGTTACTTGCATGTAATTAAGCATAATTTATTGTTATCTTAATTACATGCATTTTAAGTACATGTAACGTGTAATAAGGACACCTTAAAGTGTTACCAAATTTTGCTAATTTGACTATGTAAGTCTATATAGTCTATCTAGGGTCCAAAATTATTATTTTTTTGTCCCACCTGCCAATGTCATGTGAATTCAGTAACCCAACCTCATGATAAAATGCAACTATTTTGTAAGAATGTGTACTATTTTTTTTAGAAAAAAAGGTCCACGCCTAAACCTAACCACTAACCATCACTGGGGCGTAAGCTGATTTGTGTGTGTGTGTGTATGAAAATATATGAATGAGGTTACAAATTCATAAGAATTTACCACCAGTTCGCTAAATTAAAAATAGTTATGACTCACCATGAAAGTGTGTTGGAACTGAGAAAATTTACCAGCCATAAAATATTATTTTATAATAATGCAGTATTTTTATTAAAATATAATATTAATATATATTGTTGTCCTTAGCACAATAGAATTATTTTTTGTTCCTCATATTTTTATTTTTTTGTTTTAATGTAAGAAATATTCCATATAGGCCTATGTATCACCACAAGGTTACTTATAAGATACTTACAGTATAGACTTCCCAGATGTATAAGTAATATACCTATATAAGTATTGGTAACACTTTAGAATAGGGAACACTTATTCACTATTAACTACGACATTTCCCTCAATAAATTCCTAATTTGCTGCTTATTAATAGTTAGTAAGATAGTTGTCAAGTTTAGGTATTGGGTAGGATTATGGATGTATAATAAGGTCATGTAGAATAAGGCATTAATATGTGCTTAATTACTACTAATAAATGGCTAATATTCTGGCAATATGCATGCTAATAAGCAACTAGTTAAGAGACTCTAAAATAAAGTGTTACCTAAGTATTATATAAGTATAACCTTCCTACTATATAAGCAAATTTTTCCAGTGAGGAAAATCACAACTTACATTCGCTCACATGACTTAGGCAGCAAGGATCAGACTATCATTCTTACAGTTTGACTTCCTTAAAGTTCCTATCAGCCAATTGGCGAGTAACTCACAAAAGCCAATTTTTACTCCATTTGGTGCTTGCGAGTTGCGACTGTTAATTTTGGACCCCGTGCACCAGTTTGAAAAACCAGATGAAACAGGTTCTCTGTTTACAGCACAATTATTAAAGACATGAGATCATGCACAGTTGCACATTCGATCCTTGCCAGAGCTAATAAAAATGCACTTGATGTACTCATACATGTAACATCAGACCTTCAACCGCAGTTTGTGATGGATGTCTTATCGCTCTGAGAGGAAGAGAGAGAGAGACAGATCGGTGAATAAGAGAAAGTGTGTCATGGTCCAGAGGAAAGTAATAAAACTGTACAAAACATTAAAAATCGTCCCCGTGTGCTTTGGCTGATAGTGCGGCCCACATATTGCTTCATCTCTGTCATGGCTTCTGAATGTATCCCAGGTATCGCTGAGAAACCAATTCAAAAAAGAAAATCTTATTTTCTGGTTCGGTATGTATGACTGAACTGGCAGGCGGAGTGCCGGATAAACTTAATAGCTCTGTTCTTACAACCTAGTGAGCTCCCTCGCTGCCTACTGCCTCATAAGTAATGGCACCTCATAAGTGAGTGATTTGAAACGCTCTACGCGTGCAGGAAGTCTGTACATCATACAAGATAGCACTCAACACATGTAGCTGATGGAAGACTTGTCTTGGATAAAATAGTCCGTTTTTAGTTATTTTGTACTATTTTTAATATTGATGAATAAGTATAATTAAAATCAGTGTTTCTCTTGGATTTTTTTTTTTTGCTGAGCCACAATGCATTCTGGGATTGCCTTCTCTATGAAGGACATGCAATGCTGCTTAATTAAGTTCTTTAGGAAGTTGCATAATTAAGATGCTTTTGGAATAGCTTTTATACTGAGAGTAGGGATGATCTGGAAGATGATGATTTTCATGAAATGGCTGATGACTGTAAATGGCAGATATTGAAACTATTTTGAATAAATGAGTTAAAAAAAATAAACCAATAGAAACTAAAAATAATTGTACCAAATGATACAAGCGAATTTAGGCATTACATTATTGTAATGTACGCTCTAAAAAAGATGTTTTTAAGGTTCTATTTAGAAACTTATGGTTCCGTTTAGAACCATATCAACCTGAAGAACTCTTTTTTACTGAAATGGTTTTTTGTGTTCTTGTGCAGAACAATGGTTCTTGTTTTTTAGAGTTCTTTAGCACCAAAAAAGGGGTTCTGCTATTAAGCCGAACTGTTTAGAACCAGTATTTTATATATATATATATATATATATATATATATTCAATAAAACTAATAATAATAAATATGAATAACCATAAATTGATAAATAAATAATATATTTGCTGTAATATTATATATATTAAATGGTGTTAAATGGTATTTTTAATATATTATCTAAATTATATTTAAGTGTTATTAAATTATCAGTGTTTTAATAGTTAACTTTAACTGAGTGTTAGATGTAAAAACTAATATTTTTAAGGATATTTAAAGGATATTTGACCATGCACAATAAATTGTATAATTTTGTTATATTTTAGATATATTTTGTAATAAATATGAAATGATATTTTTTAGATATTATCTAAATTATAACTAACAGTGTTATTAATTTATTTGTTTTAACAGTTAACTTTAAGTGAGTGTTATATGTAAAAATAGAGAAATGACCATGCACAGTAAATGCAGATAAATAAATAAATTAATTAAAATATATGTAAAATGGTACCAATGCATTGTTCATCCCTTGTCGTGAGTGTACATATAATGGCTTAGCGTATGCAAGCAGTCCATTGGCATTTGAAACAGAGCCAACACGAAATACTTTTTTGCAATGGTGTTGGCTTTATTTGTGGTAGCTCTGGTGACATTCACAGCACTGCACAGCACTTATACAAATTACAGTCACCCTGAACCACAAGTCAAGGGCACTCATTGTTCATGAAATACTTTACACTCCTGAAAAGGCACCTAATTGGCTGTCTGACCATGTGAAAAGGGATATCAAACTCTGGTGTATGTGTTACACCAAAGGTCATGTGTGCTGGATGAATGTAGGGTTTACTAGTGTCAGCACACTTTGGGTATGTAGCAAACTCCAAAATACTTCTGCTTTGTGTCAGACGTACATTGGCTTTTAGATTTAAAAATAAATGCTCATCTGTTTTATACTCAATCAAAATACCAGATATAATTTTGTTGGCAGGGAGCATATTCCCATGTTGCATATCCATCTTGTGAGAACTCAGTCTACACGCACAGTAACAGCAGGTGATATTTGAGACAGGATGAGGGTTTAGGCAAAAATTCATTTTAATTTGGATTCTTTTAAAGTAAAAGAGCCAAAATGAATGCACGCAAGTCCAAGTTAGCATTTGAGAAAACAAGTTCAAATTAACTGGCTTCTTCTTATTAGGAAACACACATGCGAAAATGTCAATCTAGCGACATTCATCCTGCACCACCAAAACATTTGCCCATTTATTCAAGCTGCCTCGTTTCAGAAGATTTCATCTATGGTTGATTGTTTAATGCAAAATGAAACGTCATCATTTACTCACTGTTTTTTAGCTTAAAACCTGCATGATTTTTTGTCTTCTGTGCTCCTTAAAGAACAGCGCTACTTACTGTCAGGCTCCAAAAGTTACAAAAACATAATTAAATGTGTGCCAAATGTAGACTTCTAAAATAGTGTTCATTTTGTCAGCCATTTTTAATTTAGTCTTAAGGTCTTTGCACACTGAGTCCGAAATATTTAGGAGCGTCTTGCTGCAGAACACAAGATCCAGGGGGCGTGGCTGGATCCAGATCCAACTCCTCCCACCTTACATATACCTAAACCTACCCATCTCCACCCCCTGATCCCTAAACCCACCCATCTCCACCCCTAAACCTACCCATCTCCACCCCCTGATCCCTAAACCCACCCATCTCCACCCCTAAACCTACCCATCTCCACCCCCTAGATGTGGATCCAACCACGCCCCCTGGATCTTGTTGGCTGCAGCAAGCCCTACTTGGAAATTTTCGTATGCGTTTTTTGTTTTTTTCGTATTCGTCATCCTTTCCTATCAAAATACTTGCTACACATGCGAAAACGCAGAAAATTGAACCTGGTCCTATGACGGATGAAAGTTTCGGAGGCAGTGTGTAAACATGATTGACACAACATAAGGTCGTATTTATTTTTTAACGTGCGAAAATTTCGGATGAGAATTTCGGACTCAGTGTGCAAAGACCTGCAGTCTTAGACTTTTAAATTAGTCTTAGTCTTGGTATCAAATGTACTTTTTTAGTTATCACATTAAGTCAACCTTGTCCTCTTTTTGTATAGTCAAGTTTTAGTCAACTAAATGTCTGAGCATTTTAGTCTAGTTTTGGTTCGCTAAAAAATTCGCTAAACTTACTTGTTTGTCGGTGTTTTCTGATCATCGTCGGCGCTTCCACGATAAAGAGTGAGCGCGTGCATATGGTTGCCAGATTGCAAAATATAAATATATATAAATGTATCCTTTTAACAGAGAAGCTTTGATTTGCTGAGCTCAAGCTAACTCAAACTTGATGATATCTGGCAACCGCACACATGATAGCTTGTGTAGGCGTGTACAGCAGTCGACGAAAAAAAAGTTGGTATTTAGTTTTTATTTTTAAAACACATTTTAGTATCTTCTTTTATCATCAACCATATTGCATGTTGATATAGTCACAGTTATCGTTTATTGACCTTATTGTCATCGCATCATAGTCTCGTTTTAGTCATGGGGAAAAAGCTCACCAACAAACATTTTTTATCATACTTTTTGTTAACGAAATTAACACTATTTTAAAACCATATGATAGCTTTGTGTAAGGTAAATTTAAGCAGTTGTCAATGAATAATGGCATACATTTCACTGTTTTTCTCACACTAACTAGCAATATAGTGCACAAGTATATAGGCTATGGTGCTGTCTTATCTTTTAAAACTGCCTTGGCTCATCTCTCAAAATAAAGGCCTCTGTTTTGTTTTAGGACAGAAGCTCGTGATCCATTTTATGAGTAATGATGTAGTAAAGGTACATATAAACTTACAGAATAAATCAACTTACAAATTCCTTTTGGGGAAACAGCAAAATGTGGATTTAGTGCTCAGACAAATAGATTTTTAACCACGTCTGGAACCCATTGTCAGTGCTCGTCTTGCCTTCTTAATTCCTGTCTCCTTTGGTCTCAACCGGGACAGCGATGAGCTCCAGGGAGGCATACAAAGGGTCAAAGACAGGTCTTGTATATCAAAAGACTTGCTCAAAACCACATACTCACACATATTCAATGTGGCACGTAACAATGCGAGTGGAGGCTTTATCTGGTGATCTTCTGAGAACTGCAAAATAAACTTGACAAGTCCTCTGTGTGGGTAGATGATGCCATGAGCAAAGATGATTAGAGCTGAAGGCGATGCAAGATAACAGGGCGAACATATATGAAGTTAAGAACAACATATATCAACTGAGATCACTCAGATCTAGAAGATGTGGATGATTTAGTATATTACACAAACCCAATCCCAGATCCTGGCCTCGCAGTGTGTCACATGCTACCTTCTTCTTTGGAAGCACACTGTTGTCATTTCCTTTTATTCCTAATAATCATGATTTGCGTAGTGATTGATGGATTTTTTACAACTCTCGTTTCATTCCCTGCTTCTATCATGACGTCTAATTGCTTAACCATCCCATAGTCAACCCCCTGGTCCTAATAAAGCTGACAGTCTGCCGGTAAACGTTCTTTTGGACACCCCCCTTCTGCTCGGCCTCTCCAAACCTCGTCCTGTAATACCCATTACTGTTCGCAACCCAGTCTTCTGCGTGCAACCCACTCCCCACCATCCCTCTCTCTCTCTCTCTCAGAAACCTTGGTTGCGCTTCATTCACAATAATTATAATAACGTCTTGTGGTTCAGGTATGAGAAGAACATACCTCAGTCTAGACGTAGGAAGTTTCTTAATGGGCATTCCTGTGCTACTGCTTGGCGTATTTGCATGGCTAAAGCAAGCATATAGCATTACAGCCTTTAGGAACTATGTGACCGCATTGCTAATATCCGAGTATTCAAAACAGCGTTTTTGTTGAATGTGCATTTTACTACATCCATCAAAGACGTGTAATGAAAGCCATGAAAATGGATTTCCTGTTTTAGAGGACTCTACAAGGAGCTACAAAACCTCTGGCCCAATGAACTCTGCAGCTGAGCAATTATTTTTAAACAAGCATGCTTGAAGGATGATCACGCATATGCTGCCAACCCACTAGCACAGTTTTTTGCTGAACATATTGTTGTTTGCATATTTACAGGTATTTGCACAGGTAAATGTCCTTGAGTTTATGTAACTTCACTTTATTGTACCATTTTATCACAGTGGTCGTATTACAATGCAAGCTTTGAATTCAATGTGGCGACTTGATGCATAAAATATGATTGTGAAGATTCTCAGTTTTCCAGGTCACAGTCAAATTTTCTGGTGGATTATTCTGCTAAATGTGTTTTGCATGGTTTTCAAGATGTTTTACCTTTTATCTGAGTAGCCTCGTCAGTTGTAGACCGATGGTAAAGACTCCCCAACATATGGCTCACAAGACATTAACTGTTGGATTTGCCGCAGATTACATATGTCAAATGGGTTTGGGCTTCTGTTATATTCTACTATTGGCTAGAACACAAATTAGCAGCTAAGATCTTTAAATTAAACAAACAAGCAATATTGGGGCTTTTCAAACCACAAGAAACAACACTCTTAAAAATAAAGGTGCTTCACAATGCCATAGAAGAAGCTTTTTTGTCTAAATGGTTCCATAAGAACCTTTAACATCTGAAGAACCTTTCTGTTTCAGAAAAGGTTCTTTGTGGCAAAAGAAGGTTCTTCAGATTATAAAAAGGTAAGAAAGAGATGGCTCTTTAAAGAACCTTTGACTGAATGGTTATTTATGGAACCAAAAATGGTTCTTCTGTGGCATCACTGTGGAGAACATTTTAAGCAACTTTATTTTTAAGAGTGAACAGGGGTCTATGGGACAAGAGTGATGTTCAGAGCTGTACCTTAATGAAACCACACAACTGTGGATGTTGTGGATGACACAACTTGGGCAAAGCCCTCTGGACAAGTGCATCTAAAAGACAAGGATAACACATCCAAGGCTGACGTTAGCCATCTTTAGCTTTGACTGTCTGCTTCTCTTTCAACAATTTCACTCCAGCTGACACCTGTAATTTCCTCTTCTGCAAGGATTTGGGTTCTCGGGACAACGTGGGGTTTGTAAAAGTTGTACCAGATCAAGTGGCAACCATGTATAAAAAACTACCATGAATTATGGTAGTGAACGTACCAGAAGTTGCTAACATTACATATAATTAAATTCTTGCAAATATAAAGCCCCTAGTGTGTAATTTCTGATATTATCACTACAGTTATAATGGCTAATCTTCAAAAACTTTCTTTAGCCCCTTGAGGTTAGCGGAGGAGTCTCTCCCGATGCACATGTCCATAAAGCAAGCACAGAGATGCGGTTGTAACAACAAAACCCTGTGGTTTATTAATCATAATCTCTGGTTTACTTTCCAAACAAGATTACAAAATAAAACTTCCAAGAACGAGAAATGCGGTACCATTGCATGTGATTGAAGAAACTGTTGCTCTCCACCCTCTAACTCTGTCCTGCCAAACAATGCTGCCTGATTGACCTGCATTTTCATGCACAGTGGACTTTTCAATCTTATGTAAAGGAGGAGGAGCAACCAAATTCACATGACAGGTTAGTCCAAGAATTAAACAAAAAGTTTCCTCATATACTTAAATCATAATGTTTGAAATACAAAATAAATAAATCAGACTTAATCAAAATTTAAATATGCCTCCTATATCCTGGCCCCTGCTTGTTAATGCCAAAGTCAGAACAATTACCAAACAAAATATTCAGTGGAGCCAAAACACAAAATCAGTTATCATCTTGCCCTATTTTCAATATATCAAACCAAATGTCATTTCATATTGCATTCATCAGATCAATCACAATGCATTCCATTCATCAATTCCCATGAATACCCCCCACAGACCATGTCATGAGTGTAGGCCTATATGTGGTGTAAAATTGAAAGTCCATGCATGTAAGGATATGTACTGGTGTGTGAGCACGCCATGGTATGTGTAGGTTTGTCAGGATATATGTGAAAGCGTGCGTATCAAATAGACCATAGAAAGCTGACATTGTATTGTCAGCCTCTTAATCTGAAGTTTCAGCTTCCAGAAGCAAGCAGAGTTTGGTGATTGGCCTTTGGAGCGTAGTGGTTTTAGTTTTCACCAAAACACTGCGGACGAGACCTTCAGGTCCCGGCAGGGTCTTTACCACACGACCTAAAGGCCATGAGTTTCTTTGTGCTGTATTGTGAAGGTGAGATTTGAAAAAGGTGAATTTTGACATCCAAAGTGGCCATTTCATTTTACTGTAAATATATCAATATTATGAGTAATTATGTGAATCTCTCCTCTATGTTATCTGTAATATGTATTTTTTTCATCTTTAGTCATCTTATGGTCTATTTGGGGGTTGATGACACCAACCTTTTACCTGACGGTGTAGAGGTAGAGCCCTTTCCACATCCAAGATTCAATATGAAGAGAACAGGCCATGACATCATGCTTCTGAAGGTGATAGAAAAAAAATACCTTTCTTTATAAGAAATGGTTGACATTTCCAGAATATACTTTGCTATATACAGTGGGGGGAGGGGGGGGGGATTATTTGATCCCCTGCTGATTTTGTACTTTTCCCCACTGACAAAGAAATGATCAGTCTATAATTTTAATGGTAGGTTCATTTGAACAGTGAGAGACAGAATAACAACAACATCAACAACAAATTCAGAAAAATGCATTTCAAAAAAGTTATAAATTGATTTGCATTTTTAATGAGTGAAATAAGTATTTAATCCCCTATCAATCAGCAAGATTTCTGGCTCCCAGGTGTCTTTTATACAGGTAACGAGCTGAGATTAGGAGCACTCTCTTAAAGGGAGTTTCCGCTTGTTACCTGTATAAAAGACACCTGTCCACAGAAGGAATCAATCAATCAGATTCCAAACTCTCCACCATGGCCAAGACCAAAGAGCTGTCCAAGGATGTCTGGGACGAGATTGTAGACCATCGTCAAGCAGCTTGGTGACAAGGTGACAACAGTTGGTGTGATTATTTGCACTGAAATCCAAGGTCCCCCTGCTCAAGAAAGCACATGTACAGGCCTGTCTGAAGTTTCCCAATGATTCAGAGGAGAACTGGGTGAAAGTGTTGTGGTCAGATGAGACCAAAATCAAGCTCTTTGGCATCAACTCAACTCACCATGTTTGGAGGAGGAGGAATGCTGCCTATGACCCCAAGAACACCATCCCCACCGTCAAACATGGAGGTGGAAACATTATGCTTTGGGAGTGTTTTTCTGCTAAGGGGACAGGACAACTGCACT